>VWZN01007382.1:393187-418148 GCA_013396955.1 Regulus satrapa
GTGGACACAGGAAATGGCACCACAAGCTTTCCTTGCCTTTCCAAAAATATTTTCTCCATGGAAAAGAGTCAGCTCGTACCACAATTTATTACTTGCCCATTTTATGGACAAGAGCACAACAGTGAAGAGCTTCTTTTATAGAGAGAAAAGACAAATGCAAATTCTAATTTAAGCAAGGGGCAGTAAAGTGCACAGGCTCCAAATCCCCCTGTCATGTTTAAATACAGTACTGCTTATTTAGAGAAAACTTCTGAAAATCATAATAAATTTTTAGTTTTCAATAATCATGCTCACACAAAGTGTTCCAGTGTTATATCTCAGCCTTTGTTGCAGTGTATGTGCAGTTAAATATCTATGTATGTAAGCCCACTGTCAATTCTTCAGCAGTGAATTAACATGCAATATTAACTAAAGAAGAAACGCAGGCAGTTTTGAGGAAGAAAACAACATTGCATCAACTGTAAAACCCATGAGGTAAAAATTAATTAAACCATTACGGTATTTTCCTATAGAACCCTTCATTACATCCACAAGGTTTGTCTTGGAAAAATGACATTCAGGCTGGAATTTTAAAAAATGTTCCATCTTCAAGTTCTGACACACATACACGAAACACCCTTACTCACACACTTGAATCCCTACGGATTCTTACTGGCATTATAATATTTCTCTCCAAGTAACTCTGTGGTGCTGAGTGCTACATATTAACTTTCAAAGATCACATGGAAACAAACTATGGCAATGATTACATCATGGCAACAACGTAATGTCGAAAATAACTACAACATTCAGCTTCCCATGAAATACACACATTCCTCCCAGGCAAAAAACCAAAATCACAACACGTTCCACATTAAAGAAGCAACAAAAAGATGTACAGGTGTTCCCTTGCAAAAAACTTTTCTACAAAGGTAGGCAGCTGAGCACTATGGAACCGTACTCTTTGATTCATGATCATTCCCTTTATCCTGAGAGGGGTTCACTTCACACACATTTTCAACAATATAAAGTAGTGTGCAGGTTTAACCTATGTTTTATTTGGATCTACGCCATCAGCTCTAGGGAAAAGGTGCTTTTACAGACGAGAGCCTTCCACCAGAGACTTGCCCAGGAAGGCTCCTGAGCGTGCCCCAGGAGCAAACTGAAGCTGTACCTGAGTGGAGTTGGATAGTTGGTTTTTCCACGGCTCCTCTGCGCTGCTGGTCAGGTTTGTGCGGTTATGAGGTAGAGAGAGTGCGTTTCGCTGCAGGTAAGGCACGTTTCCATTACTTCCACTTTCTGTTATGTGATTATTGCCTATCAAAATAGTGTCTGTACTACCCAGCGTTCTTGCTGTGCTGCAGGGAACGGGGCCTGCTGGAAAGGGTCCATTAGCCATAGGCTGCCCGGGGCAGGCGGGACGGATTCCACGCTGAGCGACATTAGGCACTCTGGTCAGAGCAACCTGGGGCTGCTGGCCAGAGACAGAGTTTGTAGGCAGTGATGAATCAGCTGTTGGCCCGTTAGGAATTCCAGTAGATCGTACCTGTGCAACTCCTGTTTGTCTCATCTAATGGAACATGAACAAAGCACAACAAGGTTGGCCGCGGAACTGAGAAAGGAAGGGTCATACAAGGTTTGTGTACTTTACTGCACTGGTCAGCTCCAACTTTATACTCATTTTAAGATCTTCACAGTTGCTTTTGAGAACTGCCAGGCTTATAAAAATGCTGAGTAAATGTTAAGGAAAGCTATGAGCACACTTTTTTTCTTGGCCCTTCAGTCTGAGTGTTTTACTGCTGGTGCTGGACAGAGAGGGAAAGAGAAATGAACAATGACAGGACGAGAGAAAAGCTGTTACTACAGCCAAGTGTTTTCAAGCAGAACTGCTTTTAGATATGTCCACTCACTTTACTCTGAAAGTGTGGCTTGAAAACTTTTACATTAACCAGCTGCTCTATAATAAAACACACCTAAAAAACTCATTATGTTTCAACCACTAATCCACAACTATCCTTTATTAAAAAACAATTAAAAAAACACAGCAAAGGGCATTAGAATTCTGTACAGCAAAAATTCTTTAGAATTCTAGAGCCTCCATTACTGATAAAAATGTTGTAGATAAGAAAAATATTTTTGTTCTCACCTGCTGGTGTTGCTGCATCAAGACAAACTGACTCTCCAGCTGTTCCAGCATAAGTTTCTGTGCTGGATTTAGATTATTTCGGTTTGCACGCAGCTGTTCCAAGTGCTAAAAAAAACCAAAACAGCGTGTTCCACAATAATTAAAATTGCATGGGCTTTTTAATAACTTTATTGCATAAAATACTACAAAGTATCCATGAAGACAAGACTTGTAAAGCTGAAAATAATCGAGATTTCTGTTGCAGACTCAAACATCTTTCCATAGACTCTCTAGCAAACAAACCTTTTTATTAGTTACCAAAGCCAAAGAGATTCTGCAAACTATTTGAGTGCATAATTATATTACTGCCACATTAAAATTAAGTGCTGGTACCATAAAAGAAAACTACATTCAAGTATGATCATATAGAATTCTTATCAAAATTATGTACATTTTAACATCTTTTTGTATTGTGCTATTCTTTTATTAATAGTGTTCATCACCAAGTGAATTAAACCTATAGGCACACATGAAAACTTCTTCTGAAAATGCATATATTAAAAAAAAAAACAAAACAGAAAGTTGTATGATTTAATTAGCGAGAGCAATTAAATAAGTTATGTATTGATCTTGTTTGCAACTGATAAATTTAGGTATCTATTACCAAAAATCTGATCTCTGTACACATTTTAAAATGCTCGGCACCCGGCATCCTTTACCAGTAAGTCTGCTGCTGCTTAGTGGTCTGACTTAAATAGCAGATGAAGATGGTTCATGCTAAAATCCTTGGATTAATGGTACCTTCCATTCTGAATTCCCTCTGGAGGGGAGTGCAATAAATTGAATATATATATATATGCATGTATATATAAAATGCCATATATCCATCCAGCCTTTCAGTTGCCAATTCTGAAAGGCCAACTCTGAAAATGCAAAAAAGGCTTTTCTATTCACTCTCCTCTTGCATCATACATTTTTTGCTTTCCTATTTATATGTGCTGGAATCTTGTCAAGCTATTACCAGCACATCCCATCTACTGTACTCAAGAGAGGCCTGCTGAGGTTCTGCTTAGAGGAGGAAGCTGGATCTGGAAAAAGGTGAGACTGACAAGGGGAAAAAGTAGTAAAATATACAGTAAGTAGAGAGAAATAATGCTTGGAGAGGGAGAGAGAGAGATACAATGACTGAGGAAGAACCAAAGGGGTGGGCAAGTAGGAGAAAGAGGGAGGGAAAATTATACAGTATAATAAAGCTAATATTGTTCAGACAGAGAAACAGCTGAAGAACTGAACTGGAATTGAGGGGAACATTGCTCAGTTAATTAGAATGCTTTCTGCCTCTGCACTGTGCTCCCTTCTATTTCTCTCTGCATCCAAAGCATGGGTAAAATTTTCCAGCAGGGCTTGGTTTTCAATATATGGAATTCCTGCTGAAGCTCACTGCATGCCCTAATGAACTGAAGAGACAACCAAAGTTCCCGACAAAAAACACCCAAAATAAGATTTCCAAACTGAATTCTAGCATTCCATATAATTGTGTTAGCTGACCCAAAATACAGAAAAGCAGCAGCAGGTTTCATCTGAGTAATTATTTTGTAGAATGTGCTTATTTGTTTATGCAATTTGATACAAGAAGAACCTCAGAGTAAGGGATGATATTACAACAATGCTTTAACACCTCTTCCAATACCCCCACATTACAGCAAGCCACTCTGCACACAAGTGTGACCATTTGCACATCTGTCTTTAAAACATCATAAGAAAAAAGAGTTACTGTATGTTCCTACTTTATAAAATATAGAATGCATACAGTTCAGTTTCTGCTGGAGATAATTTCTAGTAGTAAACTAAACTATCTCACATAGAGGCCACAAATATTGGAAGAACAAATTATTTGGGAAGTATTTTACACTGAATTTCAGGAATGTGAAACTAGAACATGTCCCAGGTTTATTTTCTTAAAAGGAAGAAGGAAAGAAACAAAACACTTAACAGAGCTTCTGAAGATCCCCCATACATACCTGTAATTTCTGTGGTGTCAAGCACCAAGAATGAATTTGTTGCTGTACAGGAGGATGTGACACTGTATGGCCACTGCTCCAAACATCTGATGTATTCTGAGAGAAAATGTTACATTAAAATGTGTGACTATCAAAGGGCCAACATAGTTTCTTTCACTATCTAGATTTTATCTTATTTATAAAAGAACTAGTAACTGCTTCAAGAATAATTATATATATATATAATAGTAAGAATGTACTAAAATAACCAAGTCTTATTCTACCACTCCCAACAGTATCAGAGTAGTCTGAGGAAAAAGTTAATGATACCTAATACTGTAAGGAGAAACAAGCAAATCAAATTATGCAATTAACTTAAATGTATGCTACTTTTAAAACAGAATACTTTATCTAGTGTAACACTATTACATGATGATGAAACACTTGAGTTCTAAATATAAGCAAAGGCAATAGACAGGATGACATGATTGTCTCCCTCTCAATCATCAGACTACAACTGTACTCCTTCACTGACACAACTACAACTGCAGTATAGTGCCACCAATGTGCACTGCCCTTATGCACCTCCTGTCTGAGCTGGAACCTGATTAAACACACCACTGAAAAATGGTTTTTAAAATTTCTAAAAACATTCCCCACCTTGATGCCAAAGGATTAAAATTTACAGCACAAATTCTGTGCATGCTGCATCATTTCAATGCATATTTCCATAGAATTTTGGTAGGGGGCTCTAGTTCATTGGAATATATACCTTTGTTGGACTAGATGTTCTTTTCCTCTTGGCAGGACTGGTCAGGTCATCTACTTGGCTAGAAGGAATCATGTGTAGTGGCAAGGATTGCTGTGAAATTGGTGTTTGAGTGAGGCCTAGTACAGGTTCAGTATTTGGATGATGAGGTTTACAAGCCTAAGAATCACAGAAGGAAGACAAAAATATGGTTCTATATATTCTTAATGCTTTCCTTTCAATTTTATCATTTTAACAGCCCACATACATTAAAAGGGCCGAGTAGATATTCTGAAGCTGATCTCAATAACTGAAAAATCAGTTTCCATATGGTCATCAATGGAGGAATGTGTACCTTTCACGGGATTATTAAATCACTGCAGCATTTTTATTCAAGATGAAATCTTTTAAAATCATGAAAATCCACAAAGGTTCTAAATTGGTACCCCCATATTTCTCCCACATTATAGGGAGCTCCTTGATCTAATATCCCTCTGCAAATAAATCAAAGGCTTCTTTTAATAAAAGCCAATCCTGTGCTCAATAAAATAAGCTTGACCACTACCGATTGTAAAGAACCCTTAAAGCTGGGCACCTGCAGAACATAACCCAACTTCTCACCTGCTGTGCTGTGTTCATGGCACCCTGCCTGGAGGTAAGCTCTGCGGGGATTGGTAGGCTCCATGCCTCCTCAATACTAGGAAGTAATTTAGTTTTATTCTGTAGACTACCTTGTGGAAGGTTACACAACTGAGCCTAGGAAAAATTATGTAAAAAGCAAATTTAACACAAGCCTACTTTAGTAAGAGCAAGTCCATGAAATCTTCCTAAATGCTGTAGCTAATTATGTCTTAAAGAGAGGACAGATTTAAAATTTTGGGATTTAGAAAGGTGCTAGGTATAAAGAGGGTAACCAGAATATAAACCTTTGTGAGAATCAGAACAAAGATGAGCTCTGGATTCAGAGGTCTCATAATTCCTTTTTTTTTTCTGAAATTGCAAACAAGAGTGAAAGATAGTGTGTTGCGTATTCTCACTATGTTTTATGAGAACTTAAAAATGTAGACGAATACAAAGAAAAAAGCAAAACGATGTAAAACAGTATGATTTGATTAAATGTGCAAAATAGGCTTTATAAGGAATTAAGTTCCACTTAAAAATGAAGAAATAAAATATTACAGGCTATGATATGCTTACAGTACACATGAAAACAGGTTAAACACACCACAAACAACTGCAAGTTAAACTTGTGTGTGACTTCTCCCCTCCCCTCTGCTGTGTGTTTGAAGAGTGCTCCCCCTGCTTAAAACGTTAGTTTTACCTGTAAATACTTTATCCGTGCTGCAAGTGCAGAGGTATTACTACAATTTTTGCTCCTAGTTGCATTTAAGTAGCATTTAATGGCATCCTGAGGCTGGTTGCAGGACTCATAGAGTGTGCCTAGGTCCATCCAGGCTGCAGCATGGCCATGGTCCAATTGTACAGCACAGATATAGGCCTGTAAAGCATCCATAGGCTGATTTTGCTGTTGGTACAGCACACTGAATAGAAAGATTAGTGAAGTTGAGAATTAATAACCAAGTCAAGACACAAGCAACTCAAATATACACATCCCTCCCCAGCCCCTTAATAAATCTTGGCAATATATAAACCACAGTTACAAGAAGAAATGTGTAGGACTTTAATATGCCAAATTCACATACGTAACATATTCAGTATTTCAAAACATTGAGAAAGCAAATATTAATCCATTATTTAAACTTCAAATTCTGACAACACGGGTGTAGAAATAAAAAAGGCTTTACAGTCCCTCTGAGTTCAAGAGTTAAAAAAGCTGACATTCTTTATTTTTATATATTAGCATGGAATTATATCATTGTATTACCCTGTATCATTCTTACCCTATTGAACACCATGTATCTGCACTTGCTTCTGATTTATCAATAGATTGCCTATAAGATATAAAGGCATCCTGAACTTTCCCAATACTTGAATAGCACCTGGAAGAAGACAAAAAAAAAAAAAAAAAAAACTTTGGTAGTATTTATAGAAGGCAATCATTGAACATGGCTTACCAAGACTGATCTGATAAATGTTAAGTCATGCAAATACACACACAACATTTGCTGTTTCTGAATGCCAGGCACAAGCAGCCTCAAACACCTCAATGTGTATTACTGATTATTTATTTAAGCACACCGAAACGATTTAAACCCTGGATTACTACATTTGTAAGGAAAACAGTCATCCCACATTCAAGAGACTTGCATTTCTTTTACTTGTGATACCTTATCAGTCAACTAAAAAAATGTATTTACCCACAGGTAGCATTACAGTGAAACAATTAATTTACCTACTTCATCAAACAAATGGTCATAATGTTCTACAAAAAAGAACCATTGAGAGATACTGACCAACTCAACCAGGATGGTCTCTGACTGCTGGGAGGCTTCGTATGTGCATTTCTTGCACCTCAATCATATTTAAGTAACAAACAAACAAACCAGTTATCTGTACTGCATATACACAGCACCGAATTTTGCAAAAGGTTGTGTGATTCTGTATTTTTTTGTATGTCTAACTTTAATTCCTCATATACAAATTCAAAGATAAATTAAAGAGAACTATAATTATATCACAGGGAACAATTACCTATGGTTTCAAAACTGAAAGTTCCAAATAAAGCCAAGATCAAATATACATCAATATATATTTACTAGTTTAATCAACAAGAACGGTGTCCTGTATTGTTTGCAACAACTTTCCCACTGGAAAAAGAACTGACAACTTTAAAAATATATAAATACCAGCAAAAAATTTATTCCAATAAACAATAAAAAACAAGCAGAATGGTAGAGGCAAAAGATTGTCAAGCAAAGCTGCACCCTTTCAAGTATTTTTGAGGCACACTAGGAAAGCAATACAATAAAATATAGCATTACTTTGCCTAAAACCATCCATTAAGTCTGAATGCACTGTTTCAGGAGATTATTTTAATGACAATTTAATGACAACGTCCAACAGAAATGTTGCACTCTGCCTGTGTGTCACACACCTGAAGCCTCTCATTAGGGCAGCACTAACATTAGGCCCCCACAAAACTTTGGCAGGTTGAGTTTTTCCAGGGGGAGAGAAGGGAGATGGTGATGCATTTTAAAAGACAGCTTTCACCAACTTGTTATCTGGACAACCAGCAGAGGAAGGAATACACAAGGGAATGCATGAGAAGGGAAAGAAAGAGTGAATGCACAACCCTGCTCTTCTCCTCCTGCCAGAGCAGAGACTGGAGAAATGGGGCACAGAAACATTTCTGCTCTAGTCCTCCCTGCAAAGCAAAACAGATGCTCCCACTAAGATTTTCACCCCATTTCCTGAATTCTCCCCCATTTCTGCAGGGTCCTAGGCTTCACCCTGACCCCCTGAGAGCAGAGCACAGCAACTGCATGTGTGTGGGGAGGAACTCCAGTTCTGTCCTGCCTGAGAAGCCAGCTTGCTCAAGGCACCTGGAATGGGACTACTGAAGAAAAAACAGGATTTCAGCCCAGTGGAAGATGCACAAGATGATCTCTGACTCATTTTCTCTTTTCCCTCCACTCCTGCCCTGCCCCTCTGCCCTGCACACTCGGTGCTGGCTGGAGACCCCTGTCTTACAGCAACAGCTGGAGAAATATTATTAGCATGACAAAATCAAAAATAGGTTCCAGCTGTATGTGACCAGAATCCCCAAGCATGTCAGCTGGAACACACTGAGGTTAAGATAGCAATTTTATTTTTGACTCGTTCTTTTTAAATGTATTCCTCAACGGAACTGATGTGCTCACATATGGATTTGAATTGCCCTCCAAGCTTTCTCCAAAACCCAAGTATTTTAATAGTTACTGCTGGATTAAGTGAAGTACTCAATTTTCTTAAAAAAGAGACCAGAAAAACTCATCAAATTTGTATGATTTACATCTGGGAGTGCTATTTTTCATGTAAAAAATACTGTCAAAGGCTAAAAAATTAATTGACCACTTAGACATTAGAATGGATCAGTCTGAGCTATACATTGCTGTGTAAGGCCTTTAAAAATAGATGTCTGCCTAGGAAAATATTTGTATTTCAGTGCAAGAACTGAGATTAGGAGGGAGATTCTGAGAAAATAAAGAGAGAAAGAATTATGAAAAAGGTGTGAAGAAAAGTAACATTCATAGAGGATTTACAAAAAAAGAGGGAGAGAAACAGGTAAAACCAGGCTGGGATGTAAGCAGATTACTGTAAATGTGTAGACTGAATAACAACTGCAAAAAAAGCGGAGCCACTTGGGTAGCATACTTCATTTCAACTTCTAATCTTTATTCATCCCAAATATGTTAGCACCTTGTCTTTTCATACACTTCCCAGAAAACTTTAGACTTTGGTAGATACATACAAATTTTCCCTTCATTTTTCCTCTGACAGGATTAAGAAGAAAAACCGTGTAAGATATTTACAAAACTGAGTAACCTCAAAAAAATGTACTAATATAGTTACAGTGTCTATAAAGTCTTTTCTCACCTTCCAAGGAAATACCAGGATTGACCAGAATTTGGATCTGCTTCTAGAGATTTCTGGAGATACTGTATAGCATAGCTTTCCTTGGTTGCCTTGTCTCCAAGCTGATCCACGGTGTGATGCATCCAGCCTACAAAAACAATCCACAGATGGGAGAATGAAATTCCCCAAGACCATTTAATACTCCGGCACAGCAGGACTTCGTAGCATTGGTTGTTCTTTAAGAGTAAGAATATCAAGCAATAAAACCACTTATATATACATTACAAAGTTTTAAAAACTTTTCAAGTTCTATACTAAAATTACAAGACAAAAAAGACCCAAAGTTAAAATTAATTTCACAAAATTTTAAAGCACTTTTTTGGGTTTAAATAATTTTCTAAGAGATTAGGAGCACTATTATGAACTGCTCAATCTTCTACTGTAAAAGTGAATGTTAACTCTTTGCTCCTCTAAACACAGATACCTTCCTTGATATTGTGAAAAATGCCACCATTCTCCCTGTCACACATAGCAATTACTTTTTTATGCATACACACATACACATATATGTAAAACATGTGTAGAATCTACATACTGTGTGCTGTTTACTCTTTTTCTTCCAAATCCTTGTATTTGTCCCCTATGTACACTTGGCCTAAGAATTTTTGCATCTCCACTTGAATCTTTCTTACACTGTCATTTCCTCCTCAGTAATACAACCAACTTTCCATTCACCTTGACAAATGCCATCACCTCTCATCTACATAACAAATTCATCTAACCACACGTCATATTCTTTCAAGCGCCTTTTCTTCTTTCATTCCATTAGACAAATTGTTCATCCCCACTTTAAAGGCCTCCCACAACCCATCCTCCCCAAGAACGTTTTACATGCTATTAAAACTCATCTCTGCTCTAGCACTGAAGCAAGGCTTGGTTACCACTTCAAACAAAGCACCTTCATCCCCTTCTCCAGCTGCTCCTCGTCCGCCTCTATGCTCAGATGGAATTCCTCCAAGCAGCCACAAAACCATCTCACTGCTTGCTGTTCATACAATGAGCACAAACAAGGAAACCTTTTGTGGCCAGCAGCTGGCTTGCTGAAATCACTGCATACCACAGTGCTCAGCAAGGTCTTACTGTTAGCTCAATAGCTCTGTATTTGTCTTAACAAGCCACTGCTTTTCAGAAAAAAAAATTTAAAATTCCATTTGTAAAATGGAAGATGTGCCCAAAGCCTGTCCCTGTCACACCCAGAAACAGCCCCTGAGGAACACTGTGACACCGATTTCATAAACTACCCTAGGTTTGCATAAAGTTCTGGTTAATGCCAGAGTTGAGCACATACCTGCACTACCTGTCCATTTAAAACCTCTGAGAGCTGCACTTTCAGCACCCCGAATCTCTGCTTTTTGATAAAATCTAACTATATGAACAGCTAAGTGTTCACAGGCTCACCTTGCTCTCTGTAATTACACTTTCCTTTATGATTTTTATTCTACCTGTTCTATACAGCTCATTTTTTTTAAATTCCATGGGCTCACACTTGTTAACAGACACGACACTTCTGCAAATGGAAGTGCAAACTTCCAAAGTCAGTTGAAAACAAAACTGCAGCTACTGAACAACATTTGCCTGAGGTGGTCTAAGAAATATCACTAGAAAATTGTGGTCACAAGCAGAAGTTTGAATATTTCATGGATGGCAAGAAATGTCAGGTAAGGAGTCAAGTGCTTACAGTGCTGAAGAAATACTTTATCTTGACTGAAAGTCGATCAAGTAAAAAATCCACTAATCAGGGGAAAAAAAAAAAGGAAAAAACCCCAGTGATTTTTGCAGTCACATAACACAACTTTGTGTCAATAAATTAATGAACAAGCTATGATTCTGATTCAAATCCCAACCCTCTGAAGTTCTTCAGCATACAGAAAATACTCATGCTTTAAGAAAAAAGGGCTTCTCTGAGGTTGGCTATTGGAATTCACCTGAGTAACTGTACATTAAGGATATAAGTACCAGATGCTGTTCCAGACAAAGCCTGATATAAAGGTAATAGTCCAGGGATTATGAACAAGGGTAAAAAAACCAAACCATTAAACAATTTCCTCTATCGTTAGAAACATTGTGTGCCTATTTTCTGTTTCATCAGAACCTTGCTGGATTGAAAGATAACAAGTTGTATCTTTGTGAGATCTTTACTGAGGTTCACTGATAAAAAAGAACAAGTCTATTTCTAGAAGACAGAAATGAGAACCAGCAATCCCTATCTGGTTTCTCTGCTGAAACAAGGGTTGCTTCCTAATTTTATCTTCATGCACAGGGAGCTGAAAAAGGCAGAAAGGAAGAAAGGGAGAGAAAACAAAAGTTTTTCACTAGAATAGCACAGACAGAGGAAACTGGATTTGTTCTTGAGCAAAAAATGAATATTGTACATAACATAGATGATGACAACCCCCTAAGCTGTGCAGTTTCCATTTTGTAAAACCTATCTCCAATTCTCAACCAGCATAACTGACTACTTTTCCACTGCTGGGACATTTTTAATATGATAAACCAAACCATAGACCCTTTCCATATTTCACAAACGTTCCATGCTCTTTTGCAGATCTTCACAATCTCATTTGGAACAGATTTGGAGCAAATCCCTCTGATGTGCTAGCCTAGCTCGTGAGTCTTTTTTTCATGCTTATCAATCATTCTCACACTGAACTTGTGGCAATCACTTTTTCTTCAGTAAATGTGAGTGTCTCTGAAGACATGAACTTCTTCCCCATTTCAGCACCTCAGATGCCTCATCAAATTACACAGACACCATCTAGCAATGTCCCTAGCCAAAAATCACTGGGAGAGCACTTTAGGAACTCTAAGGAGCTACTTATGTTCTTCTTACACTCTTCCCTATGAAACAGCTGAGTTCAACTGGAGAAAGAATATTGGGACAGATGTGATCTTCAGTCTCATTAATTTAATGTCATTTTGGGTACAGTGGTAAAAAAAATTGTTGTCTGGAGAGCAAATGGAAGAGCAGAGAGAAGGAAGGAACAAACTGCTCTTATCCACATGTACAGATCTTACTGTGGTGTCTACCTGAACTAGTCAACGTTCATCAGCTCAACTGGATATGTGTTTGTTTATCTGGGAATCACAGGGTTCTCCTCCACAGTCACAGCTTTGGAAACCAGCAACAAGAGCAAAGATTTTAGTAATTCTCACAAGACATGTGAACTTGCCTAAATTCCAATCTGGCTCAATGAACATTAACTAGCGAAGGAAAATAAACAAAAGCTATTTTCAAACGGATTGTTTCTGTCTAAGTGAAAAAAGAGTTCAATATACAAATACAAATATGTTTTGACTGGGTTTTGCAAGAAGCATTCTGGCAGATGGCAGGTATTTTCTATTATTTTTTCTAAGCAGCAGTGCACCACCCGGACTGTGCTTCCTGAGGAGGTGTTTTTATTACCAGCTGCTAAAGACTAGATCTGAGATAAACACCAGACTCTGATAAATATCACTGTTAACAGAGAAGAGCAACGGAAAAGGCATTATTCCTTCAATGTTCCAGCTAAGACCACTCTATCCCTTTCTCCACATAGAAGCTACCCACACAACGAAACTGGGTGACCCATGCTGATTGAATAAAGAGAGTTAATCCAGTTTTCAGACAGCAGACAATTCTCAAAGTCGCTGCTCTTACTGCTAGCACAGAGACCTGTGGCAGGATTTCATGAACACAACCATGTGCCTTTGCTCCTATTGTGGCAACATACATCACACAGAGATGAGAAAGAGCTGGTCAGCTCTTTTGAGAAGCCTGTCTTCCACTGATCAGATGCACAGCCTTTCTGGATGAAACTGCTGACAGTTTATACGAGGTGACATCATACCAAGCTAAAAACAAAATTCAAAGGGCTTACTGAGATGTAAGCAACACTGTCCTGTGACAGCAAAAAGAGCAACACCCAGAGTCCTGCAGCAAACTCCTCCAGCAGTTCCACTTGTGAGTGCACACGGATGACTCAAAATTAGCCCACTGATTTTGACATTCTGTCACAGAGCACAAATTATCCCACTCCAAATCCATACACAACCTGCATCACAGAAAAAGAAAGCACTGTGGCCGTAACTTAAATGCCAGTTACAAATTTGAGTTAAATTACCACTATGTGAAGAGGGGAAAAAAAATAAAAATGGGCATAAGCAGGCTAAATTAATATTTAGAATAATAAATCAGATGAAGAACATGGAGAAGGTGAATGAAGAAGTTCTGTACTGAGTTGAACAATTTTAACAAAATATTCTGGAAATACTTTTATATGGTATAGAGGACAAAAACATTTTATTCTACCCAGTTTTTAGATATTCTTGTCTAAAAATTACTTATCAGCTTTCTATAAACACGGAAAGTGACAATTTTTAAAATAACAATAATTCCTTTTCACTTTTTATGTGGTTTTTTTACAGACCCTGATGATAAACCTTTTAGTTACAGAAACTGGTTTTCATTACAAAGTATAATTACAGAAAAAGGAAAGGTAATTTTTTCAGTTGCCACGTTCTTCTAGTCTGACACAGAGTGTTTAGGTTTACTGCATTTTGCCTGGCTATTTTCAAGGGACGTTAACAGAGGCAGAACAGAGAACACAGAATTCCAGCTGCTACCCTCTTTCTCTGAAAGACCACCCTCTCACTGCCCAAAATCTAACACGCAAGAGCCTTTTCATTTTATAAGTTTAATAAAAATATTTTCTTCCTCTCTTATTTACTTGATTTATCTACTGCTACATGTTCTATTTGGGTGAAAATCTCATGTACCATGCACAGTGTGTCTAAGACTCGCTTTGGAAACGGAGCCTTAAAAAACACTGCTGAAGGCAAAGATGGCAAAAACGAAACACAGAGGAAAATAAAAGTTAATTTTACATACCTAACTGCTGTAAGACAGTTGCTTTTACTTGTGCAGGAAGGTTTTCGATCTGCAAAAGCTGTTCATAAGCTTCCTTTGCAGAGTGATACTTTCTCTGCAAAAGGAAAAAAGTAAATGGATTAATCATAGAGCTTACAACAGATCACCAATAGCAACGATTTCACAGCACTGACAGCACACAAACACATTGACAAAAAATTCAAGATTTTTTTTTTTTTTTGCATACAGTGCATATGAAAGCTTTCATGAGTGACGTATATATATGGTAAGAGAATAACTTCCATAAATATAGTATTTAATAAAAACTGGCTACTTAAAGTAATTGAGGGAAATTTGCAAATTATTAAATTTTGTCAACTCCTCATCCATACGTTATCCTTCTTACACTGCAATGAATATTCTGCTTTTAAGGGGAATACTTGAATGTGAATCTACATCTGAGAAAACCCCAAACAAATTCCTCTCAGGAAATTTGTAACAAAAACAAAGATCATCAGTAATTGGTGGCTGGTGTAATTTTGCCTCTTTCCTTGCTTTGGTATATTTGAACTGCCTCTTTCGAGATATTTGTTGTCCTGGTAAGAGTCCCACCACATATAGAATTAAAAGGTTTATGCCTAGATAACAAAGGTACAACATCTTATTATCTGCTGTATATTCTAGGTGTGCCTACAGTCAGGAAACACTCCATTTTCAATTATCTATACAAGCAGGTGTTGCTACAGAAAACGCATCTCCAGGTTAGGATTGGGGTTCTTACTGACTTCTGTGAATGGTGTGAGCTGTTTTGTGCATATTAAAAGTCAAGCTTTCTCAATACTTATTTGATTAATTATTTGGTAATAACATCAGCATTTATCTTTGCATTCCCTAATAATAGTTGCTTGAAAGTGAATGTATTTAAAATGCTCAACTGTTCTGTGCCTCCTCTTCCACAAACATGCTTTTAGATAATTCAACATTAGACTTCACTCTGGCAAACAAATAAAGAGTGGATTAAAATAAATGGGGCCACAGCAAGTGGCTGTGGCTTAATTACATTTGTTTTAAGGAAGGAGTATGCAGTAATCAGTATTGGTGTTTTGAAGGGACAACTAGGAAGAAAACTCTGAACAATTAAATACCTACTAGAATTTAAAAATGTTATCAAGTTCTTGAAATCTCAGAATCACAAAAGACAACTCTGGTGATTTAAAAAACCTTATTCTAATCAGGAAGAAAAATTAAAGCAGCAATTACATACTTTCAAATGGAACAAGGGGAAGTTGGTAGAAAAGATTTTTAATTGGTGTTCATGAAATGCAGACAACTGGTAAGAAAACAAATAATATAAATAAATAAAATATCCATGTCCAGCAAAAGAAAAACAATCAGGAAAATATTTTAAATTTAGCATAGGGAACAAAATTTGTAGTTTATGACCATGAATGTTAAGCAAATGAACAGAAGTTCACTGTGGAGCATGACAGCAGAGGCAGCAAATTCAGATGTCAAATTAGGTAAATATTAGTGCCTAATATTCACACTTTGAAAAATATGTTTACAGGCTGAGGAGGTTTCAAAAAATAATTACTTTAATATAGAGCATGTTTTCCAGACCTAGAGTATTTTTTACTTTTGTAATTTGTTGTAGCATTTACCCTTTAGAAATCTGATTACCTATACGCCTTAAAATACTAACAAAACCCGCCACAATGTTTACATTTGGTTTTATTTCATGTAATCCGAATGGTTTGGGTTGGAAAGTACCTAAAAGATCTTCTAATTCCAAGCCCCTGCCATGGGCAGAGACACCTTTCACTAGAGGAGGTGACTCAGAGCCTTGTCCAGTCTGGACCTGGCATTTCCAGGGACAGAGCACCCACAGCTTCTCCGGGCAACCTGTCCAGGCCTCACCAGCCTCACAGGGAAGGACTTTATATTTCTATGGTAATTCCAAAGTCCTTCATGTTTGGCTGCATCATGAATGGTCTCAAAAATGGAAAAAGGGGAGGAGAACCCAATCCAGTGTCTTTCTTTAGACACTCTACTGGCCATCTCACTTCCAGAGGTGAAATATTAGAAACCAGCATTAAACACCATAAAACCCCACTGCTAGTTCTCATCTGCACCAGGCCTGTCTCTTGTCCAGAGCCTGACAATCCATCGTTTAAAGTGCAGTACTGTGGTACTTTATTAAAAAATTAATTAACTTTTTCATTAATATTAAGAGAGTAGTATTTTCAAGTATATGGAGGGGCTCAAGAAACTGTTTCACTGTGTCCTGTAAAAGAAACCAAGAAAGCAGGCTGTCTCCAAAACCCCTCTAACCGTGTCAGAGGTAGTATCAAGAATGAAGCCGGGACTCTTTTGGTTGTCAGTCTGTCAAATTCCAGAAAACAAGGTATTTCTCCCAACCAGAACTGTGAGACAAACCAACCCTAAGAGCAGAAAGCACCGAAACGTTTCTGCTGTGACTGGCATTAAAACAAAGTTCCTGCTGCCTGTAATTGTCAGCCAGAAGCACAGCTGAAGCACAGCTAACACTGGGCCCACACTTACACCAGACACCCGGCACGGTGACCTGGGCTGTTTAACTTCCTTCTGATCTGCTGGAGAATCAGAACTGATGTGCTGAGGGGAATCTGGATGGTAGCCAAGTAAGAAGTTGCTTAATGGGTGCCTTGGAAGATTTCTCTCCTGTCATACAACTTTGCACCAACAGCATTCAAAATAAAAGTATTCTTTATTTTTATAAATACTTTTATCTTTTATTTATACAGAAATGCTTAAGGCCAGTTTTCACTGTGCCATCAAAAGACAGCACTTACTTTCTAACTGACTGAAAATAGTTTTTATCTGTCATCCATTTAATTTACAACAGGTTTTGTTTTCGTGTCACATCCTCTCCTCAGTCACATGATACCTATAAATGTGGTAAAAGGTCACAGCATCTACATTATGTAACCAGTCAGTCAAATCTCAAATATACCATAGCCATCTCAGTAGCCACTTAGTTTCAATTTACTTATATTCTGGAAGCTCAGCGAGTGTTCTGTAATTTCCCAAAAGATTCACCTGAAAAGCTCTGTGACAAGATTTGACACAGAATTAGTAACACAGCTTTATCTGCTGTTGACTGCAGACCCACATGCATCTATTTAATTTGAAAATTTAATTTGAAAAATAATGTCAGATATACTTAAAAGGCACATGGGCAACTGTTGGAATTGATTCTCTGTGTGTATATAAGAAACAATATTGAGAATTAAATGGAGAAACTTCCTATTTTTAAATCTACATATAACCTTTTAAATATAAATAAAATATCATAAAAGAATTTTCCTGAAAGTTGTATTTTGGGTTTTTTTTCTTTTTTACTCAAATTAGGTGATTAGTAAATATGCTTATTAAGATAGCTATTCCATTGTATAGCACTACACTCCACACACTCAAAGTATTTTTAATTTAGCCAAAGCAAATCAAATTTCTTGAATGATTCAATACTTCAGTCTAACTTTACTAAAGCATCTAAATCTGAACTCCACAGACTGATTACATCACACAGTTCAAAACTCAATGATACTTTATGAAAATGAGCTTAAAGCTTACCTGGATTTCATATAAGTGGGCAATGTGAAACTGAACTGTAAGAGTGGGAAAACCAAAATTGTTAGTTTTAATGAAGAACAGCAATTACAGTGTTTTGAAGTGATGAATAAACAACATTTCAAATTTATCAATGTGAACCCAAGACAAATTACATTTTGAAAATACCAAAACCAGTATTTTTTACATTGATATTTTACACTTACACAGACCTGACAGAAAATTAATAACCTAACAAAGCACAAAAACTGCAAACAACTATTAAGAAAAGCAGTCCCTGGATTTCATTTGTATTCTGAAGCAGAGAGTCCATTAACCTTTCAGTAAACTTAGCAATAAAATCTCTTGAAGCTGAGGTAGGAGAACACAGGTAGCATTTTCTGTACATAAGCAAGCTAGAAATAAACATTTTCATTCGGCTGCCAAGAAACAGACTAGCTGGGTTATGGAACATTGTGTTACACACTGCCAATTTTACATGGGATCTTAAATTTAGGTGTTTTCCCTTCTGTTTAAGGAACTGTCTTTCCCTTGTTAAAGGGAACCAGAAGTGTTAATTACAGGTGATACTTTGATTGTTACTGTTAAGCATTTTCAATTCCTCACACAAATTGTCCAGAATGCCATATTATTACCAGCAGCCTCTGCAGGCAGGAAGATTGCTGGCTGGAGAAAGAGAAATGGAAGCTGTTCAAGAGTAAAAGCAGAGTGAAAATTACCCTCATCACAGAAAAGACTTGAGAACTGCTAACCTGGACTAGCCACAGACTGATAGCTAAAGCTAATTGAGATAAATGTAATCCTCATTCTGCTTTGATGAGGAAAGAAAAGTTCCTTCGGGACAGACTTTTGCTCCACATTCGTGAGGATTACAAGTAAGAAAATACCTGTGTTTGAGCCAAGCTCAATTTATTTCAATTACACAGATTTCTCTCCCTTGAAGCTACAGAATAGTCTGACACCAAATTACCATACATACAGGTAATATGGAGCTCAGGGTCATAAGGGAGGGGAAAAAGATCTCCCTTTGTGCACTGCTTTGTCCTCCACTATAAAGAAAGAAGCCAACTGCACTTTGGAAACCAGGTCAGAATGAAGTGCATCATCTAAAATTTTAATAAACTTTTTGTGTTCCTTGCTAAAGAGCACATAACACACCCATTATGTTCACTGCATCATCAAACTTCACTCTGTACTGATGAAAGAAAAGCCCTGCTTTTGTTTCAGGAGTTCATTATCTAAAAAATTCCTCTCTTATTTTTCCCCCTCCTAACAAAACCCTTTCAGTGTGAAGCTCCAGAATGAAGCGATGCCTTGGAGGGAAAGGGAAAATTAAAGGTGTCAGACTAGAGACTGCCTAAATAGGAAGAAGAGATGCTTAGTACTCAAACATCTGTGCTGGGAACACACTCGGTGTAATGCTGCTCCTCACCCAGCCCTTAGAAATGCAAGGGGGAGGATAAATGGAGCATTTCAGTGAGGGTATCCAACACTGTGGGCAGGGGGCTCAGATCACAGCACAGTGGGACCTGACCAAGCACCTCTCAGTCCTCTTCACTCTCATCCTCTGGGTCTGTCAGGCACTGAAGCCTTTACTGGGGCCACCCCTCCACACTAATCTGGGGGCAGAGGGGACTGGAGGGGAGAGGTTAGGAAAACCTTACAGAAATTCAGAGATTCACTGAAAACTGATAAAGTTAGTGGGAAAGAATATGAACAAACACAAAACATGATAAAGAATCACATGTCTGGTAGAAAAGCAATAGAAGCCTATTGAATCAGGGAGAATTCTGCCAATTTTTACAAAATTATCTCTGCCTGTTCCTGATAAGTGACAAAGCCTTGAAGACAGCCTTGAAGCACAGCTGGCTCCTTGATACAGCCAGTGGTTTGGGCCATGAGAACAAATTCCCTTTCACTACCTTGCTGATACAATATCCACAATTCCATCCAGTTTTTAAAGAAATGCTTTTAAATATTTTTTTCCAATGTCCCTGAAGTGAGACTTGGGAGGTAACTTAAGCTCAACATGAACAACAACTGAAGCTCAAGCATGAAGGTACCTTAAAAACTGAAGGAATCATTTCCTTCACAGCTCTCTGCCTTTTAATTCTTAGTCTAAATACAGTACATTCTGCCTATGCTAGATCACACTGCACTGAAGATTAACATGTTGAAATACAGACTAATATACAGCTGACATTAAAAAAAATTTTTAAATTCTTATTTCTACAGTAAGGCTGATGCTGAATTTTTTGATCTATGAATTTAAATGGCATAAAAACAATCACTGAAAATGTACAGATTATCAAGAATACACTAAGTTTTATATTATTGCTATTAAAAGTGTGCCACGGCACAAGCACCAGGTTTATAAATAAATAAAAAGAAGTCAAATAATAAATTCCCTCCAGAATTCAAGCCTTCGGAGTAATGAATAAGCTAAGTCTCAATTTTTGCTTATTCCATTTACTAAAACAATCCACAGTTCCACTGGAACATCTGTCTCCACTGAGAGAGGGAGACAGGTTTTGAAGTCTCCCTCTCTCAGCACCAATTCTTTAGGTTTTGAAGACCTGGTTCATTAAAAATTCATACAGTTGCAAGCATAAGACTTTAAAAAATCCACAACAAGATAAATACTTATTGGTTACTTACTTTCAGCGTTAGACAAAGTGCAGGGATTGCAGTCAATCAAAGCTAACTGAAAATGCTGGAAAGAAGAAAGAATTATTTGGTTTTCAGAAGTATTACAAAATAATACTAGCACTTGGGCAAACTAATAAGAATAAATCAATTTTCTATTTGAAAATCAATACTACATTTGACCATGTGTCTTAAAAAAACAATTTTCAATTTCTGTTCAACTGCTTACTAAGGAAAGTAGTTTGTTTTTTTTTTTTACTGCAAACGCTGCAATGCTTCTAGTAATGTAAGATGGCAACAGATCTTCACAAAACAACTGGGGGTGCATCTGAAAGGATGGAGGCATCAAATGAATGGTCAAAAATTGGAAGATGAAGTTCTTATATACCAAACTGGGACTGCAGACACATCAGCTCACAACCTCATGGTGATAAATACTTGACCACTCAATCTATCTAGAAAAACAGAACACTCTCTCCAGAAACTGAGTGATTTAAAGTCTGTAAAAAATTGAACACTGGTCAAAAAGCATTTACTATGAATACCTCTACATTAAAACATGAGTTCATATCATATGGAGTTCATATGTTCTCACATCCTCTCCTCCAAATTTTGAGAAAACTTCAGTTAAACATTAAAGCTTATTTCATTTTAATCACTGTTCTTTAAGCAATAAAAAAAATTGAAAAAAAAACCAAAAAAACCACCAAACCTTATAAAACATTCTAAGTTCTGAGGTAGGTTTTTCACTCATCTACAAAGAAGGTCATAAAGCAGAACAATCAAGTCTGTCTTCAAGAGTCAGGATAATTCACTGACCCCTAGTTAGTTTGAGACACAAGGGCATGAAAATAAATGGATCAGACACAGAAACTCCATGGCCTGAGCTTTTCCATAAACTTTTGAGAAAATCTCCACACAGTGTGAAATTTTGATTATTAGGTCAACAGAGAATATGGCCTAGGAACAGAGGAGCTGAAGAGTTATCTTATGAAATACTCCTGTTAATAAATACAGTTATTTTCAAAATAAAGTGGCAGACTATTTCTAATACACAAAACATGACTGACACTTCAGTATACTTTATTTCCTTAGAATAAAAATGATAATTTAGATCAAACTATTCGGGATACCAAACTAGGTGGCACTGGGAGTCTACTGCTGCAGCTGGAAGAAAAAAGAGTCTCCATCAATGGATATGTACAACTCACTTTCAGTATTGTTGTACTCAGAGCTATTAGATGCTATTTAACTTTCCTCATGGTCATAACAGCTCCTTGAGTACAGCACATCTACATAAAACACATGCCTAAGATGTGTAAGAAATTATCAGACCATCACATTTCCAAAACCAAAATTTCCAAATTTTGGGACAAATCAAAAATTAATGTATTATGCATAACAAGGCATAAGAATACTGACACTTCCATAAGCTCTGACATACACTGATGCAGCTTCCTCCTCACTCACTTCATCAACATCATTTGTAACATATAACAGCATTTAAAAAATGAACCAAACTCAAGCTGAATAACGACACAAATTCATGATTTATAATGAACATTTTAGTAATATCCCCCCAGAAGAGAACACAAAAACCGACGGTTTCACATTGTAAAGTAACTTTTAAACCTTAACACAAGCATTAAAAAATAGCTTACAAATATTAAATATTAGCTTATTTCTCTGCTCTGTCTGTTCCTTTCCCTACTACTGAGCAGGCAGACAACTTACAGTCTCCCCTCACTTACATTGCAATGCAGGTTGAGTGCCTCAGAGACATCCTTTAGTCTGTTACCATAGTGATTCTACTAAGCAGACAACTTAAAAAAAAAAAAACCCTAAATAAAAATAAAATGCTCTATCTTAAATTGCATTTTGCCTGCCAAAAGAAAAAAAAAAAAGTCTCTGGCCTGTACAACTGAGTGTTACCGATCTAAAAGGTACAAAATCCTTCCTGTACAGATGTGTCATCTTGCACCGTCACTTGCAATTACTATGGAAAGATAAAGCAGAATGGAACAGATTTGCTCTCACCTAGCAATGCTATTATAAAAAATAAGCAGATCTAAAGAAAAAAGGTTGACAAGTGTTCTGTAGCAGCTCTTCTGAAGGGTTACTGCAGTGAAACTCACTGAGAGAAAGCAGGCAACCATATAAGAATACCTACCCATTTTAATATATAAGTATGCAAATAATATCAACTGCTATACAGTAAAAAAAAAAAGGCAGAAATATTCTCAGCAATGCCTCCTAAAAATTAAATATTCACTGCTACAGTAGCCAACTTCTGAAATTCAAAAATTCACATGATGAAAATTTTCTTCGTGTGGTAGATTTCCACTTGCACTGTTCACTAATCTATAAACGGTAAATAAACAGATAAACCAAAGCCAGTAACTACAGAAAACCACACCATTTGTACTAGACAATTATCACTATTAAAAGCAATACACAGAAACCCCAGAACCTTTCAAACCAAGAGCCTCTGAAATGCACACACATAAGCAAACCTACACCTCTTGCCGGATAAATAATACATAGCTCCCCATTACTCGAAATCAAACAAAAAAAAAAACCAAAACCCCATGCACACATTCTATCACATCAACCTCGTCAGCCAAATGCAGATCCAGTAATCGCAATTACCAGCACAAAAAAATTTAAAAAACAATAATAATTTCCAACTTCCATTTCTGCAACCAACAGCAGCGGCTGGCAAACATCTGCACCCCTCTCAAATATTGCAGCACTGAGCTGGCTACTGCTGTGTGGAATAGTTGTTATGCAGGAGAGGCCGCTGCAGCTCAGAGACGACACACAATACCTCAAGGCAGACAGCAGTCTATAGAAATTCAAATCCCCAGTAAGAGGATTTACCTAGCAGGCAGTGTTCTGAATGTTAAAAACTAACAGGCTCTGCTCAAGGGCTGCGGCTCAAGGCACAATCACAGTATCATTTAGGTTAGAAAAGACCTCAAAGATCAGCCAAGCCCTAAATCACCTCGATTTGTAGTCATCTGTAATTGCAGTTATCTACAGCCCATTCCATCTCCTCTGGAGTCCTTGACTTGCCTCTGATTGTGGAAACAATTCCGAAGATAACCTTTCCAAGGATGAGAGGTACAGTGGATTCCATACAAAAAGAATGATGAAAGCCCTAGGTCGGGTAGTAAAGTAGCACTAACCTGACACTGATGTAGGTAACTTAACATGCTTTCTCTCACAGAATTAACACTGATTCTTCACAACAGGCAAGTACCCAAGGTTTTGTTGTTTCTTTAATCAATAAATGACAAAAGCAAAACGAACCCTTTTCTTTTCAGTGCAACATTTTCAGTACTGTCTCTGTTTACATCCAAACCTGAGACCTCAACGTAGTGACTCTACTCCCTCCTCCTCTCCAGGGTGACATCAGCAAGTTCAATAGCTCTCGGCTCTGCATTTTTTCAGCAAGCAAGGCAAGCCATCATCTGAAACCTGACAATCCTCACCGACTTACCATGAAGGAAAGCTCCATCATGACTCAGTAAAATTCTGTCAGGAGATGGCTTTTTCTGCCTGTGTGACCTAGGTGTGATGCCCGTGTTGCTCAGAGCAGCTTTTGTTCAGATAAGTAGGACTCGAGAGAGAGCCTTGTGTAACCAGCCGGGGCAGAGTGCCAAGCCTCCATTTGCCAGGCATCTCTGGGACCAGGGGAGAGGGTCAGGAGAGGACATGCTCCATGTGCTGCTACAGCAGCTCATCCTGCTGCTCTCCACCGCTTTCTGAGCTCAGAACAAATTCAGCTTGCAAGATAAAGGTTTGTGTAGTGTAAACACTCGGGTGCTTTTGTCCAACATTCACAAAAAGCCAACTTACAGACAAGGGACTAAAAACAAAAACTGCTGGAGGACAGAAGGAACAAAGGCCACATATACATATACACTGAAGAGCAGCATTGCCTTCCGAAAAAAACTCTTGTTCTGACAAGCTCTAAGAGGGGAAAAAAAAAATATTAAAGAGAGATCATACAAGCTGTATTTCTGCAAGCCAAAAAAAAAAAAAAGGCTGCATCTGAATCTACTGACCAGTATCTTACATAGTGATTTTCACAAAGCTATCTCAACACTCACGTCTGCCTCCACCTTTCATGCATTATTTCTGCAACATCAGAATTCAGCTATTCCTGTGCTAACAGCCTGAAAGACTGCCAGCAGCAACAGAATGTCACAGGGAAAGGGGCTGACTGGGAGCGTGCCGCCCCTGCGCAGCAGCAGCGCGGCCGCGGAGCTGATCCGCCCGGAGCTGGGGTCATTCCGGGACTCAGCCTCCAGCCCCCGCAGCTGCCCAGGCTGCAGGAAAAGCACAGCTCAGTCCTTGCTAGCAACCTGTGGCTACACGGCGAGGATCTCTGCGTGCCCCAAATGCCAACCTTGCAGTTAGAGCCACAT
>VWZN01007382.1:419534-439990 GCA_013396955.1 Regulus satrapa
CAAAAAAGCTGTTTTTCGCAAAGCCAAAAAAAAAAAAAAGGCTGCATCTGAATCTACTGACCAGTATCTTACATAGTGATTTTCACAAAGCTATCTCAACACTCACGTCTGCCTCCACCTTTCATGCATTATTTCTGCAACATCAGAATTCAGCTATTCCTGTGCTAACAGCCTGAAAGACTGCCAGCAGCAACAGAATGTCACAGGGAAAGGGGCTGACTGGGAGCGTGCCGCCCCTGCGCAGCAGCAGCGCGGCCGCGGAGCTGATCCGCCCGGAGCTGGGGTCATTCCGGGACTCAGCCTCCAGCCCCCGCAGCTGCCCAGGCTGCAGGAAAAGCACAGCTCAGTCCTTGCTGGCAACCTGTGAGTACACGGCGAGGATCTCTGCTTGCCCCGAATGCCAACCTTGCAGTTAGAGCCACATCTGATAAAACTGGATCAGTCCCAACGGAGATGCCCCTTAAGGAGAAGACCCGTGAATCAAGCGCCCCAGAATCACTGAATATGCTGAGCTGGGAAGGACCCCCAGGGATCACTGAGTGCAACTCCTGGTCCAGCACAGAACCATCCACAGGAGTCACACCATGTACCCGAGAGCATTGTCCAAACACCTCTTGAGCCCTGTCAGGCTGGTGCTGTGACCACTGCCCTGGGGAGCCTGTTCAGTGCCCAGCCACCCTCTGGGGGAAGAATCTTTTAGTAATATTCAACCTCAACCCGCCCTGACCCGATTCAGGCCATTCCCTCGGGTCCTGNCCTCTGGCGGAAGAATCTTTTAGTAATATTCAACCTAAACCTGCCCTGACCCGATTCAGGCCATTCCCGCGGGTCCTGTCACTGTCACCAGATCAGAGATCAGTGCCTGTCCCTCCTCTGCCCCCCACAAGAAGCTGTGACTGCAGTGAGGTCTCCCCTCAGTCTCCTCCAGGCTGAACAGACCCAGTGCCCTCAGCTTCACGTGGCTTCTCCTCAAGGCCCTTCACCATCTTTATTGCCTCTGGCCACTCTGCAGTAGCGTCATGTCTTTTTTCCACTGTGGTTTCCAAAACCGCCCCCAGCGGTGAGGCCACCCCAGTCCAGAGCAGAGTGGGACAATCCGCCCGTTTCCTGGCTGGTGATGCTGGCCCTCATGTCCCTCAGGACAGGGATGCCCCTCCTGGCTGCCACTGGCTTATGGTCAGCTCTCCACTGACCAGGACACCCAGGCCCCTTTCCAGAGCACTCCTCCCCACCGTATCATTCCCCAGTCTGCCCACACATCCAGGGCTGCCCCACCCAGCTGCAACATCCACAAACTGAATGCTCAACTACTGAATGGCCTATTCCTCTTCCCGTGGTGTGCTCTTCCCCACCTCCCAAATGACCAAAGCTGCCAGACAGCACGGTAGCTCAGTTCTAGCACTTACTCCTCTTTGTAATCATGACATTTCTAAAATACACCTGCAATTCTCTTTTACAGGAATTAGTCAAAAACCTGAGTGAAACTAGGTAAGAGAGAACAAAAGAGAACACTCTGTAGGCCAGACATTGTGCTATCATTATCCGCTGTAAAAACCAGTCACACTAATAACTCTCCTGCGGTTTCACTACAGTGCCACGCTGCATTAAAAAACCTTCCATGGATTTACTTCTTGTACAAGTCTTTCCACCACTGATATATGCAAACTACAAAGACTAAGAAAGAAATTTCAATCCCAAATGCTGCTTTCCATCCACTTACATTTTTATTGAAATTATCTTTTGATTAATTTCATTTTGCTTTCCACAAAACGCTTTTTTTGTGTGAAGCGCTTGAAATCCTGGATATCCAACTTGCAAGAGCCATAGCCCCTCACCTTGTTTTCCATCTAAAAAAGCAGCTGCTCCTCACAGAATTAAAGACATAAAACTAGACATAAGAAACGAAAACTTCTCATAACCGCATGTATTTTGACTAGTTGTTTTTAACAATTAAAATACATAAGGTTTTAATATACAATGTCTAAACGTAAAAATTACTAATCTAAGCCCATATGAGAAAGATAACTAGGTAGTAAAACAGCACATGAAGGCTCAAAATCAAAATTTTTCACTTTCATAAATACTTACTTATTACTCAGAGAAATAAGATAAAAAATGAATTATATGTCTCTAACAGTTTTGTGCGGGCATATAATAGCTGCACTAGCTAAAAATATCTTTCATAAGTATATATACAGGAGAAATATTTCAATAAGTGGTAGGAAAGTGTCTGACTGACTATAAATAAATACTTCAAGCTGTTCATCGGTACATCAGCATTTAATTTCTTTATATTTCATGCATATTCATACAATTCATGCACATTTTAATTCTTTTGCAGCCTTTTTCTTATCCTAATATAAGCAGCATGTCTTAACGTTACCAACAAATGAGAATCTTTAGAAGAATAATTAAAAAATTAAAATTATATTTAAATTGATGATTTACGGGCAAGATGAAAGCATAAGCCTGAAGCAAACTACTGGAATAACTGTTTTGTGTATAAAGAAGGAGAAAAAAATTTCTATAAGTTAAAGACAAAATTTCAGTCAGTCAGTATTTCTACTAAAAGGCAGATAATTGAAAACATGAGAAATTGAGTTCTCATACTTCTAAAAGTTTTGTTACTGAGTACAGGGTGCACCTGTAACAAATCCAAATAAAACTCCTGAAGCAGAACATTGCTTTGTTTGCTATAAACCAACCTGCTCATGTCCAGATTCCTAATGACCACCCACTAAAAAAACCCACCCCACAAAAAAAAAAAAAAAAAAAAAAAAAAAAAAAAAAAAAATCCAAGAAAACACACACAATTCCCCACCACAAATCTCTAAACAAAAGCAAACAAAGCTTCCTCTCATAAAACCTCAGAAAATCTGCCCCCCTGGCCCCCACTGTTCCCTCAATGTTATCAATCTATTAAATATAAAAAACAGAGATTTATTTTTTCCCCTTACATATGAATCCTCCATTCAAAGGGGTTTCAGGATCATGGCTCTAAATCCCCACTAAAAACATGAGATTTCATCACCCCCAAGCAGGATGAGCACCAGAAAAGAGAGAGACTGGTTTCCCACAGTGTCACCCAGTGCTCAGCTCCCAGATCTCAAAAGGCTCTGGAGCAGTATGATGTACAGGAACACCCTCCAAAATTCTCCTTGAAATCTTTCATTCCCACCTATTTTCTAGAAATTGTTTAAGGTTCAACAGTACTTAAGATAAGAACTGACACACACATAAGACATCATGATTACACACACCTATGAAAAAAGGAGGCCAAATTTTAAAAACATAATATTGAATAAATAGGAAAATTACCACAACAGCGAATGACATGTCAGAAATGACATGCCATGTAGTCAAAAGTATGGAGATCTTTTCCAATTACGTTTACCCAATGAAAAAATATATATTCCTAGAAATTTGCTTTATTCTCCTTTCAGATTATTACAATGCCACCACAGCTACCACCATGGAACACAGTATTCCTTGTCATTTGCAAGAAACAGGAAAGGGGCAGCACGACATAGTAAACTGAAAAAGTTGGGACTCTGAGGTAAACCTTAGTAGCATGTTGCTGCAACAGTCCTCAATTTATAAAAGGAAATCCATCCCTCAAGTCACTGCCAGGTAATTTTGGAATTAATTGTACTTTTCTGATAACGGAGGCAAATTCAGCTTTTATGTCTCACCTCTAAAGGCAACACTGTCCCATCTTCCAGGTTATACAAGAACTGTTTTTTCAACCAGAAGGGACACTTTTTTTCCTTCATGTAAGCCTGAAGGCCAAGTAATTTTCAACAGCATTGGTGTTGCAAGAGTTTATGGCAATGGAGTAACAGAGAAAGTCAAGAATTCTCATAGTAATCTGCAAGTCTTAAATGCAGAACAGGCAAAACTAGTAATTGATTTGGAAAAAAAAAACCACTGGGAGTTGATTTTATGCTTGTTAAACAGCACTCTAGCAATTATCTTGATCATCAACATCTTAAAATAGTAAAAATTAATTTTGTGCTTAAATTGCTTACATAAAATACAGATGATTTATGTTAATGCTCTAAAATTGTGAAAAACATGGAATATATGACCTTCAGACTTCCATCTTCCCCTTTTGCCTGAAGACTCTTACTGACAATGACTCTTACTGACAATGACTCATCTGTTGGCAATGGTTTATTCTTAGCAATTACAGACTTAACATGAATGTTTAAATACCATCAAAAACATTATGATATTTCAAAGTACTTTAATGCAAGGTTGGTACAATCTGTGAAATCCAGAGCAGTCACAAGTGAATACCAGCTGAAAAGTTACTTCCACTTTCTGCCTCCGTGTGAACAGGAAGCTCAAACTGGGCAAAGAGTCGCAGGAAAAGGGTCTATGCTCAAGGCCAGTCACAGGCAGGCTGGACCCCAACCCCCTTAATCACCCCCTAAAATCCTGGATCCTTTTAAAAAGGTCCACAAAACCAAAAGAGGCACAACAAGACAACCCAGTCTTTTCATTGCTTTGGGTTTCTTATTTTCCTTTTGTTCGCAGACACTCTGTGTCTCAGAGAATGAGACAGACATTGTGTGAAAACATCTCTTCACACCCTGTCCTCACATCTCTTCCCCATTTTACTCTCCCTATGCTTGAGCACAACCAGTGCACCAGCACTTCACTTCATTCTCTTCACTAAAGAAGCTTTTTCTGAGTTGCCTCTCATATTCTCATCACTCAAAGTTCTGGTTTAAGGTGTGTTTTTTTAAAATCACAGTCAGACTGGCTTTTCAAGAAGCTACAGCCCTGTTGTACTTAGTTTTCTGCTCAACTGACACGTTGTGATGCCTAAACTGGTAAGTTTTCAATCAGTAACACTTTGTTTTCAAACCAAGTAGGTAAGTCCTTGGACTGTACCCTAAAAGCCACAGCTGAATTGAACTGGAAACAGCTCAAAGTGTTCTAGACCGAGTTCCACCGGGTCTTTCCTTTTGCTCCTCACTGTTATTCTTTACTAAAGACTGCAACCTCCACAGCAAAGGAAGCAAACCAGAAACTCTGCTTCAGGGCTCTCAGGTGGTAATTCCAGAGCAGTTTCTCATTACATTTTGAACCAGAAGGGAGTAAGAGAGCATTCTCCCCTCCTTCCCATTCCATCAACCCTGCACTGGATGCACCAACCAGGCAATCTCAAGCTGAGCTGGCTCAGACTTCTGATCCACCTCAGTCTGCAAATGAGGAAAAGCAAAAAAAAATCACTTGATTTAATGTGGCTGAGAGTGCTGAATGAGGCAATCAGGACTGCAAGGTGGAAAATGAGACAAATCTTTAGGAATAAACTGCAGTTACATTACTTTACGAAATACATGAAACCATCTTTAATGCAAACACCCATCACGTTCATTTCACCATCCTTTGATGACCGTCCCTATGCCCCAGGGTAACCTGCTCTTGTTGTGGTCATTTGTTTTCTTAACTGACTTAACCGTATGCCACATAAAAGCAATCATGATAATTCTGCATTTAAAAAGATTGCTTTATTTCTGTTTTCAAAATACTACTTCAGTGTTTTTCCCATTTGTAGCTGGTGTTCTGAGAATCTGAAGTTTGGTATACTCAAAATCCTCATGGTAAGTGACTGATCTGTCCTAAAAAGTTGTGAACATCAAACATATGAAATTATTACGACTGAGTTATCGTAATATTTATTTACATACCTGATTCACTGACAGAATTGCAAATATTATGGCACAGCAGAAAAAGGATATCTATTTCTTGATGAATTTATATCAAAAATTAAAATCATATAATCAAACTAGTTTGGAAAAGACCTTCTGACAGCACTGATTTTCTTCTCCTATTTGACTACAAGAAGAACACCACCTTGCAAATTAAATCTTGTTTTCTCCCAGCTTCTTTAAAAATAAAACCAAAATGTACTTCAGCACTTCTTTTATTCCATATATATCACGACGTACCAAATCTGTGCCAAAGTATAAGGAAATAGGATCACCCAACAATCCCCTTCTCTACAGTGACCTATCTCTCCTTGCTCTGTTTCACTATTCATTGCACAGAATCCTTTCTACTTCTCTGTACAATTTCCAACTCCACCAATCCTTTCAGGTGAAACTTTAGGCTCTGGATGAAAAGGGAAGCCTGTGGAGTAAACTGCCTCCATCTACCATAAAAACTGGAAGGAAAAATTGTGAGTAACACCTCACTCTTTCAAATCTTGGGCAATGTGATTCTGACGACCCAAGAAAACAATCTGCCAAGAAAAGGAAGCCATAAGATTCTTGAAAACAAAACACTTATTGTTTTCAGTAATTTTTAGGAAACATTAATAGGCAGATATGCGTTTATAAATCACACTTATTTACAAAACTCTCAGCCCTGCAGGTGTATTTTCCACCACATGCAACTCCATTAAAAGATCACTTCCTTTTTCCAAGACAATGTAAATTTAAAGGCCAGGAAGGAAAGGACACGTGGGTAAAGTAGAAGATGGAAAGAGAAAAACACATGGGCAAGCGTGCTGAATGGAGGGAGATAAAATGACAAGACTACAGACACCAGAAAGAATGTAAATAGTAAGGAATTTGAAGAAGTACAGAAGAAGCAAAGTGCTATGTTACCATAAACCATTTCCAGCTGATTGGCCAGAAACTGTTGCCTTAGAAGCTCACTCTCAAGCCAGGAAATGAAAGAATAATTAACTGCTAGAAAAGTAACAATCATATAAAAAAAGGCATCATTTTGCATAAAAACTTTCTTGTTTACTAATTCTAAGAACTTTCAGCTTACAACAGAGAAGCTAGGGGAAAAAAATGAAAATAAAAAGTCATATAATCCAAGCCGCTGGGTTTTTTCTCTTTGCTTTTAGTACAACCTCAGTCTCCCTCAAGGTGCACTATTTTAATAAGAGCCACACACCAGATTTTTGATCTGGAGGGTAGCACCTCACAGACCTCACACCTATCCCTTCTTCTGTTTAGATTAAGATACTTCACGTTAAAGCACTTCTATTTCTATAGCAGGTGGTCTGTGACTGTTCTGTGCTTACACGTTCCTTGCAGCTTTCAGGTGCAACACACAACTTGTAAGAAATGTTAATTCAGTTTGAAAGGATTTAAACCTACCTTTAAACTAGACTCATAGTCTGTGTTCACTTTGAACATAAGCCCAAGTCGCAAATGAATTTCCTTGGCTCGACAAAAGCTGGGATCAACATAAAGCGCCTCCTGAAATGCTTTAATTGCCCTGAAAGAAAAACACAGATTAAAAAAATTACTTTTGACGGAAGCATTACTCGATAATCAATGTTTTCATATGGCTAACAAAGTGGATCAGAAAATACTGTTACAGAAGAACATATCAAAATAATGGTTTACATGTAACATTTTTGGTGCATGGCTTTTGATTCTTCAAAGGATTGGGTAATTTTGAACTCCAGATATCCTCATGTATTTGAAAGTCTAATCTTTTCTATTAATTTAGAGAAAATAATTTGCTGCATGAAATACACTAACATATCTGATATTTCAGAGAGGACGACTCACAAATTAGTTATAAAATTAGTGCAAGTTCACTTTCAACAGCCAGGTTGCTTTTGATTCCAGCAGTGCAGACCCCCAAGCAGCAGCAGAACAGGCGACCTTCGAGAGTCACTCACATCTCCTCCCACTGCACCCACCTGCTTCTTTTTCCACTTTCTCCTCCCTTTCCTAGCACCGGTGCCATGCAAGGACTCAACACCAGTTGCTCCATTACTCCTGAATGCAGACATAAAATATAAGCTTGCCCCCTCAAATCCTCTCTCACTTGTCCCTGCTCATGATGGCACCGTACCAGATAAAACAGAAATGCCATTAACAACTCCATCTTGGAGCAGAAACTAAGTGACTCTAAACAGGACTGTTTTGCCTCTCAGGCCACTGCATAAAACTAGGACAGCTGAAATACAACTAAAAGCTAACAGAATTAAAGTCACAGAGGAATTAAGAAAGAAGCTAAGTCTCATTGTTGCCTGAAATCCAATGATGGGTTGAAACAAAATCCCTTTCAATGCACCACTGGTCACACAACAAGAGAAATCAGAACCAGCCTCATTCAGGGTAGATTTGAGCCCCGAGGCCAGCACAGTCCATTCCTGGAAACCCCCCAGGTCAGAGGTGACAGGGCAGTCCCTGCAGAGAACTGGGTCTGCTGTGGAGCAGACGAGGACATGGTACAGGGATTAACTACAGTGCTTAAAATCACTCTCTTCAGGTACACCGATTTCATTCCTACTCTCCAAGGGCAGTATTATTTATAAGAACAAAAGGTTGGTTGGCAGATGAAATGAAAAGTTCAACAAGTGGTTTTCACAGACTTTTTCACTCACAACACACATACATTTATCATTTTTTAAATCCTTCAGCCAAAACCCTTCTGCTCTACAATTCTTACTGGCTTTTTTCTCACCGACAGCAAAGCAAACCAAAGGCACAGAACTTACTCTAGACAATGCAACTGTATGTACCTGAAGCATATTATTATGACTTGTTTAAATTGAACTTAGGAGCAGACAGGCTTTAAAAAGTATTACATTTTTATTGTGGAAGCTTCCTCTATTACAATCAATCCTTCAGGAAGACTCTCCTTACCCAGTACACTACTTTTCTGCCACCACACAGAAAATGAGCAAGTGAAGCACTGAAGGGACAAACCTGCACCAGAGCTAAGCCCTCACATCTCATCTAAATTTCCCTGAAACCCTATGGTGGTAGTGAATCACACACCTCGTATCTACACTGAATTCATAACAAACAAAGATCCTTGTCTCAGAACAGCACACTCATATTCATCATCTATAAAACAGTGATCAAACTGAAAGGCCAAAGACTGGGCTGATCACTGAATATCAGCACATATTTTAAGCCAGGCTTTTGCTCTGACAGAAGATAGATTCTATTACTGTGTATTTGCATTCCTTGTCTTAACCCTACTACGGCCACTAGGTATGTTAGCCACCGGTATTTAAAATCCATTACCTGTATCTTGTTCAAAGACAATATCCTAACTCTAAAAAGGAAGAACACCACTGTCTGTGATTCCAATCAAAGAGAAGGCAAAATAGGGAATAAAGACACAGCAGTTCTATATAGCAGCACATCACACAGTGTGACCATGCTCACACTCTGCAAACTTTATGTTCCTCCTTTAGCCATCCTTGCTTGGTCAGAAAACAGCATTTCTGAATTTCCTCTATATCATGTCCCCATTGAAAAGATCATCAAAAAGTGGATTTCTAAGGAAGTTCAAGAGAATCTGAGCAGAACAAAAATATTTCTGCAGTCTCTTGCTTACTGAATGGGAAATATTAATCAATGCCACTGTTGAGCAATGGAGTAAAACAAAGCCACAAGTATAATAAAAAACTTTCCAGGACAGTTTTCAAATTTGGTTTGAATTTATACTGTCCTTCATTCAAAAAACCAATAATGTTGCCGATCCCAGTCTTTCAAAGGAGCACAACACCTAAAAACCCATAGATTACTATCAATAGACAACATGAATGTCTTGTTACATTTAGCTCAGAAACTGCTGGTTACAGAGAGCCTCTCCAAGCTTTGAGTAAGGTTTCTCTCTGCACAGACTAAACAAGCTAAAAAATCAAATTTTACTTTCATTTAAGTTTAGTGGTAATTCCATATTGGTTTTACAATTTGTAGCTTTTCCAAGATGACAAGCATGAATAATAAAAAATATAAACTACTTCCACCACTGTGAAAAGGTGCATCATCAAAATTCCCCAATTTTGATGGAAGTGAATGGAAAGAACAATTTTAACATTTTTTACCAGTGGTAGGTACCCATGTCTAATTCAATAACTACAACCTTATTTAAATACTCAGTAGAATTTTTATAGATTCAAATACTCAAGCTCTGAAAAGACATTTACTTATTAACTCTTACAGACAGACGAGCAATTTTACATCACAGCTGAATTAATATTGATGTAATTTTGCCTGCAGGAAACATTTAAACAAAATAGCAATGTGCTCACAATTACAGGACACATCAAGAACACTGACTACAGGAAAAACCTCTGCCCGTTTTCCACTGCCATGCCCAGAGCTCCAGACTCATTCCCTTCCTATCAAACAGGAGAACATCTGCAGCAGCACACTGCCACCCATTCCAGCAGGGCCTTCCACACACAGCAGGAGTCACTTCATTCTTGGACAGATCTCTGCTCTCAAACATCTCTAAGCCCATTTCTGTTCTCTGTTCAAGCCTACATCCAGAGAGATGCGGGTCTGGAGGAGCCAGGGTGTCCCAGTTATCCAGATGTTTTCCCTCATAGCTCTCGTTGGCTTGACCAAAAGCAGAAGTGCAGATGTAACCCAAGAGCTTCCTTGGGGGTGATGGCACAGAGCCTTCCTCAGGGGGCTGCTCCTCTCATTCCCTCAGCAGACTAAACATACACCAGTCCAAAGGAAAAATTCTCAAATGAAAGGCCAGGAGCTCTCAAAGTGCAGGAATAAATTGCAGTCATCTGAATTCAGCAAGAGAAGAATTTCCTTTTGTTCTCCAATGATACTGACACCTGCGTGGTGAGACACAGTGCTGCTTGAGTCTACTAGAATTTACTGAAATTAAATAAGGATTTTCTCTAAGAATGAGGCCATTTCTTGTAACAGGCAGGAAATTCTATTCTAGCACTTAACAAAATGGGAAAGCAGGACTGGAAAACAGACACTACACAGAACAAAAAGCACCTCTGGACTTTCATTTTAGACAGCACGGCTACAGCAATTCAAGAAAAATAAAAATGACATCTCCAAATCAAGACTGCAAGAATCAATACTGCAGCTACTGTCCCACCCACTAATCTATACAACAATGCCTACCATTATGAAAGTGAAGAAACCAGGTGAATAATAATTAATAGATGATTATATTAAACATTTAGTGAACTCTCATAAGACTTTTATTGGATGGCTGTGCTTGAATAGATTGTGAACAAAATCAGCTTTGTGTTAGGCAAAAGAATATAATAAAAGAATATCAATTTAACTATTCAGAAGTTATCACTTTTGTACGTTTCAAACAAAACCCATGAAAATCAGAGTGAGCATACAAAATAAAAGAACCTAACATTATTCGAATGTGTCAATTCGAATTGATGCAGCTGAAGTGAAACTTTCCTGTTTTTATTCTTACCCTCTTTCAATTTTCTGACCACCTATTCTAAGCCTCTCATTATTTCACAGCCTTAGCAATGGCAGTGATGTGAGGCTATCATAGACAAATTTCTGTTTGAAACTCATAATCATAGTTTGAACATAAACAAAATGTGCATACACAGCAGCAGTCATGCAAATGCAGTTTATGAAACTCTTTTTACAGTCTTTAGTTACAACTCTTCTGTCCAGAGGACTGTTAACAGCTGAATGGCAAAATATTTTGAGCACCAAAGTCTTAAAACATTCCTCTAGAAGAGCAGCTGGGAGTAGTTTTTCTCAAGGCATTAGCAGAGCTTTTATCAATCCAAGAGTAGTTTGCTATGAAATCATAGCAAGATAAGACAGCAAAAAGAAAGTTAAGTGCCCACTTTGTTACTGGTTAATTGCTAGGACAATCCCATTTTATACACCTGAAAAATGCATATAATCTAGATCCAGCCATCTGAAACCTGAGAAATACCTGAGAGAGCAGTATCTACAGACTGTGTGTTTAAATTCTTAGAGGTCTCCACTTGGCAGTGTGTGTTCCTACACACCCCACTACATACATACCTGACTCTCTGTGTGGAGGAACACAGAAGCAGAGACAGTGTTTTAGATATCTCTGCATCTAGATATTGAACAGATGATGAGAGTGGCTCTGCTCTGGGAAGGACCAGGGAGTAGAAGCTCAGGAGTTCAACTCAGCAATGACTGGTTTTGCACAGCACTCTTCGGTCATCATGGAGGTGAGGAAAAGGTCTGGATCATTTCTTGGCAGGTCTTTGGCTTTTTTCAGGCTCAGTGCTGAAGGACTGAGTTTACCACAACACTCAGCTTCTACAGCTGGTAAGGAATCCCTAAACTGAGGAAGAGCCTCAGGGCAAAAAGGCCAAGCAGGGAAATGAGGGTGACTGAGCTCAGCCTCCTGTCAGGTGCTTCTGAGGAAGCCAGAGCCCTTCTCACAGACCTCGTGCAGCAATTTGCAAGGTCACTGAAAACACTGCAAGCTGCCCTTGGAGCCCCACCGTTATTACACTGGGATCCACAGGGTGTGAAATTCAATTTCAGGACACAATGTCAGAGCCTGGCCTCCATCTTTTCATCTTGATGGAAGTCAGTGGAATCAGCAGATGATAAAACAGTCAGGATCAGAATCCTCACTGAAGTGGAGAAAAAAACTTGGTATCCAAGCCACTACAGCTGGGTGCAGGTATTTCACAGAAAGGAAGGGTAGCCTTGGACAAAGTGTGGAAATTCTTTAATAATGTTCAATCTAAAAGACAACTATGGAGGACATGAAATTATTAAAGTTATGTGAATATCTCATTATACTGGTGTTCTACTTAATTAAGAAACAGGGAAACAACAGTAAAAATGAACCAGCCACTTACTGCTTGATGATAAATGGTGTAAAACAAGGGAATATCAAAATTTCACATCCTTAACACCTGCTTTATGTTGTCGATTCAATTTATGGAGATAATACCTTATGGGACATCTTGATATTAGTAATTGTGTGATATAGGTTTGGTCTGATCACACTATTACAACGCCCATATATATGTTGAGGAGTTTTAATTCTTACATGAACAGTTAAACAAAATCACCAACATAAAAAAACAGGTAAAATTTGTACTTAAGATAATGCTGCAATGCTGCTCTAGTATATAAAAATATGTACAATACTGAATTACAGTGAACTGCAGAATGTGTCTTGGAGCCAATCCAACACATCCTTTTATGAAAGCTTATGAAAGCTGGAAAACTCTAAAAATAATATAGAAGATATGAACAGTAATTTTAAAGCTGATCTTATTCCCACTTGCCTTTTTTTTTATTATCCCTGTTTATATGAGACACGAAAAAACCTCAAGTACTTCTCAAGTGCCCCTTCCTTTTAGGAGGACTATGTACTCCCCTCTTGTTAAAATCTCTGAATATCTGAAAAGCAATGGCATTTAAAAAAACAGTTGAAGGGTGAATCAGAATAAATAAGCCACCTTAAACAGTCTTGAACAGTCTTCCTCTGCCTGCTAGAAATATCAAGATCCATGTCCTCTATGAGCATAAACAGATGGAATAAATGCACCAGGAAGACAAATTAGCATTTCACTCTGAAAGAGGACTGTCCTGGCAATCTCTTAAGAGTTCTCTGGAGGATTAGGGTCCTCAAAGAAAAACAACTATTATAAATTATTTGCTAGCATCTCCAAGTCTATTGTGATTTTTGTCACACCTGAACATCCACAACTCCATATCTCCCTGCTCTTGTCCCCAAGAAATCACAGACAATGGGAAAGGCACTCAAAGGGATTAAAAATCAGAACTGCACACAAAAATGTAAGATTTCACCTACATTACATTTTCTTCCTTTAAAAATTCTACCCAATATTTTCATGACACAGAATGTCCTTACCACACTATACATAATTTTATTGTATGAATGAAATGCAAAATGCTTGAGTTATTCTACTCAACCTTAATATAAATTCTATATGCAGTTCTCTAAGTTAAGACATCAACTTACACTCATGTTGTCAACAAGTGAAGAAAAATCTAAATTAATACCAAGCTGTAATTATAAATACTAAATAGCATGATCTGCTGATCGCAAAAGACTATGTTGAACAGGTGGCTTTTCATAAAATTAATTACTCTAAATCAAACTGCTTTGTCTTATTTATCTTACAGTTTATCTACCATTTTCACACTGCAAACTGTAACAACAAGATACAGCTTGTAAGAAATGGTGCACAAAACACTGTTTTTGTATTGCTAAATGAATGCTAAATGATGAAGACAAGACTGCAAAACAACCAGAATGCTCTGAAACTTTGTAAAACTCAACCAAGCCTCATCACAATCTTAAAACAGTGGATTTGCAGGCTTTCTGAAAACTTTTCTGTTCTTCTCTTAATTAGAATGCAAAAGAATTGCCCGCCCTGTACAATACAACAAATGAATGGCATTCACTTCACCACTGTCAATAAAGAAAGCAGTAGTAAGCTGTGAGATAAATTAATCCATGTTTTGAGCTCATAATTTAACCAATTTATTTTCATTTGAAGAATAAAAGTTTGTGTACATTATCCTGAAGAAAACAACAAATCTTCTGCCTTAGAGATAGAGAGAAACAATTTAAGGAGAGGTGGGGGGAGAAATCCTGCTTTGTTGTCCCAACCATCAGTGGGTGGTCACTCACTGCATCCCTAGGTGCAGTCAGGCTTAGTTTAGCAACACAGTGGAACTTCCAGTAATAAATTAAACAGTGAAGTCACACTTAACTGTCCTAACAGTCCCCACACTGAGTGTAAAAAAAACATTGACCACAAGGCTGTACCTTTCTGACTTTTTCCCCACTAATTAATTCTATCTCCACTGGATTAAATACCAATAAAATTGTGAGGACCCTTCAACAGAGCCCCAGTGACTGAGTCCATTCCATTCACCACTTTCCTCATGATAAAGGAAAATCAAAACCCCAACTGAAACCCAAACCTCCCCCTACCTTCAACAAAAGCCTCACTCAGTCCTCAAAGCCCTGACAGGAATTACAACTCTTGTAACCCTGACTTTTTACATCAGATTGAAACACTGATTCCATCTGAGCCTACTGCTTCTCACATCCAAACCCTTTACCTAATGCAGCGCTGACAAAATTTCTGCCAACCAAAGCAAAATGAAAACAAGCCCCATTTACCACCTTGCTTCCAAGGAGGTTTTATATCACAGGCTTTTCAACAAAGGCCACAGATTATCAATAATAATTCCCAAAACCTGCCAAGTCATTCTGCTCCACCCTCATGGCTGAATCACGTTAAAGGTAACACCAATTTTTCTCCTCAAGTGCTTTCCTTTTTACAGGAGTGCTGTGGCTGCACCAGATATGTTACATTAAGACAGATACTGACCCAGGACAGTAACACCTGCAAACATCCTATCTGTAATAAAATCAAAATTAAACTGTTTTACACTCACACTGAACTGAGGGTGAAATAAATCATGCACTGATGGGACACCACAAAATACTGACACGTCAGCTTGTTCCAACTTACCATTGAAAGGCATTGTAATGGAAGTAGACCAAACCAAGGCCATATAAAAAGGCAGCATTCTGTAAAGGAAAAAAAACAATGTTTAAAACCCAGATAAGAGCGAGTTTCCAATATTTTGTCCATCCTTTGATATTCTAAGTTCCATTATAAGACAAATGTAATTAAAATTTGCCTTGAACAGGAAAATCTAAAGAAGCAACAAAAAGATAGGCAGACACTAAAAAAGCCCCCAAAAAAGCAGTGGCTCTCCATGGTCAAAAAAAAAAAAGAAAAAAAGAAAGGGGGCTATTTTGGCAGAAGAGCAACCACAACATTCAAGTACTTTTACATCAAACGAACTGGTGTGCTCTGCTCCACTTATACAACAGCAGGGAAGGAAATGATGGAGTAGAAATCTTTGGCAATTTAATGTAATGAAACAAAAGAATTTATGACCAAGCACCATTTCCTAGTCACAGTAATTTATACTCACATAGAAGAAAACAAAGCTACATACTCTAAATTCAGTATCTAATGTAGAACACTAATTAAACAAATCTGCAAATAAAATTGAGAATTCACTTTTCTGAATACCAGAAAAATCCAGACCATCAGCTTCAAACCTATGACAATCACACTTCTTCATACTAATTCAATTTCTATTTCCTATCCCCCTATTTGCAAAAGGTAAAAACCGAACCAAAACAACAAATACCATTCCCTTTCTGGAAATCCATTTCCCTCCATTTCCTTTTCATATAAGCTATGACTTACTTCTAAACTGAAATTGCTAACAATATTTAATGCAAGTTTATCTATCCAGTTCCACAAATAATTGTTACATATTTCCTAAATTAGGAATAATAAATAATTTGCTTTTTATTTTGCTAAGTTACGCCACAGTACATTTGTTTTTTTATTCAGCAGAACAATTCCATTACTTATAGGAGATACTGGTACATGCTGCTTAAGACACATTTTTAGGCTTTTCTCATATATAATTCCCATTCTGAGCCACCAGGTATGCATCCCAAAGCTCTGACACATGGAAAAGAGCTGGAATTTCAATTGTGGAAGACTGCACTTCAAGATAATCTCTCTGCCACTTGCATGCAGCTCTTTAACAAGTCAAATTTCTAAGGAGTTCCACAAAAGGAATACTAATTATGACTTAAATCCAAATATAACAGTTATAATCAAGTTTTTCCTACTAAACAACTGGTAACCAGAAGACAATTCAAAGAGCAGCATTCGTCAGAAACAGGATCCAAGATGACATTTCCATTATCCCTCAATTTGCATCTTCCAAATGCAAATTAAAACCAGGGGAAATGTCAAAGATCCTTCCATGAATGCAGCTGGATCATAGCTTCAGCAATGGACAGCTTCCAGGAAAACGCTGTGGTAGGAGCAGATACAGCAGCAGTCAGAGCACTGGAAGATGTTAACAGCAGGAGTGGAGAGGGACGTGCATAAACAATAGAAGAGGACACTTTAACAGGACTGTAAACCCACATTCCTGTTTAACTGAACAAAAGCACGACAAGGACCTCATCAAGATAAAAGATCTCCCATTGGTACTTCATGGTTTTTGTGTGCTCTAAGTGTGCTCTGGCAGCAGGAAGATCAGGAAGAAGGAAGGCTCAAAAGCTCAGCACATGTAATGTTCTGACTGAAAAGTCATTTTAAATGAAGAAGATGGATTTTCATGTGTGCAACATGGAAGCCTACAAAATACAGCTTGCCAGGAGCCCTCACTAGCTTCAGGCCAGCTCATTTTTCAGACAAAACTTAACAGGACTGTGCAGTGTCCCCGTGATATTTCAAATCTCAGTAAAGTTTAGATCATTGTAGAGACTGAGAACAACAGTGACCACAAAAACTTTTCATCACCACACTGCAAAATTCAAACAAAAATGTACCAGACAACTAAAAACTCTTCAATCCACAAAGAATTTGACTTTCTCTTATAAAACATACTAGAATTCACTGTCCAATAAAGTCAGAGATTCAGAAAATCTCTCTGATGTTTTGATGCTAAGGATTAATAACAACAAACTTTCAAGGCACAAGAAGATTCAAGTGATTTTCCAAAATGTAATGTATGTAACAAGTTCACACGTAGCTTTCAGATGACTCTCACACAGCACTAGAAATAATCTGACACTGTTCTGTCCTTTGTTCTGGGCCTGCTTTCCCCATTTTTCTGTCACTCTCCTTTGGCTTTAGGTCTTTTGAGGCTGGCCTTAAAAATATCTTAAGCTGTTGCTCTCTTCCCACTAAAAAACAAGGCAAGTTTTAATACTTGTACTTGAAATACTTCACCTCAAATGTAAAGAATCATTAATTTATCTATTCTGAAATACTACAGCTCTAAGCATATGTATCACCATGTACCAACTGCTTGTTGATAATATTTATATCTAATAAGCTAATATTCAGAAGTATTTTTGAAACTGCATTTGAACAGGGACAGGACTCACAAGGGCTGGAACACGTCAGTGTCCCAACGTATGGCTGTACTGCATTTGTACCTACACAAATACTTGTATTTCCCAAAAAGAATTCAAGGTGAGGTACACAAAATTCACTGCTTTTGCAGAATACCATCAAGTTCAACAGGCAGCCAAGTTCCTACTGGAACAACTGATATGAAATGCCACCACAGCTTAATGCACACCAGGACCAAGCAGGATCGATACCCAAATCTTCATCTACCAAATGTCCTTTATGAAACTGTAAGATTCTCTTTACCAGGAAGGCACCACAACATCTTAAGAAATCAGTTTTCAGCTTCCTCGATTAGTTTTGACAAGTTTCTCCCAAAGAATACCACTCCATGTGTTGCAGTAAAGATTACTCCTCTGATTTAGTCCCTGCTATAAATAGCTGTTGAGGTAGAATTTAAGGCCTCTTTTTCCTCTCCAAACATTTTTTCAGTGAGAAGCAGAAAACAAAATTATTTTATTACAGTGCTTTCCTCGAACTTTCTAAAAGGTCTCAAAATTTATGAAGATCTCATGCTAGCAAAGTGCATTCTTTGGATACTAACTTCTAATTTAAGTTTTATGTTATCACATATCCCTTTTCACTAGAATCTTGAATGAAAAAAGATAAAAACCCACACTGTTCCTCAATTTGGAAGTTGAATATTTGGGTTTTTTCCATTCTACAGCCATGCTACAAAACACAGATAAATCAGAAATGCCATTTCCAAGCTGACATAATTTACATTTTCTATGAACTATCAAAAAATGCTCAAATATTTCATACCAACCACTAGATGGCTCAAATACCTCTTTCCATTTTCCACGCTTATGCAATTTAAGGAAATTGTCAAGTTGGTATTGTGCATTCGGCTACTTACATGCACTATTTAATGCTGAGCAACATTTCAATTTTATTTCCTAAAAGACAGTGGTATACACATTTTGTCAACAGGTAACTCAGAAGGCAAAAATGTATTTGTATGCCTATTTTTATGTATCTGGTACGAATAAGCACATCGAAGTCTTTTTAGTCTTGTTTATTTTAAGGGATTAAAGAAAAAACAAATTCACCGATGAGAAACACTCCACCCATCTCACAGGCCTTCTACAGAAACTCACATAACTGTGTTACAGGCTCTTTGGAGCAGAAGATGGAAACAGATCCCCAAGGTTCCACGTGCTCTGTTCTCGAGGCATTTCAGCCCAAGTCCCCACAAAGCCTTTGTCTCCACCTCTCAAGGGTGCAGGCAGCAGGTCCCACAGAAATCCACCAGCCAGTGGTAGGGTAGAGCAGCGACACTTCTCTACCGACACAGGGGCACACAAACACACAAACCTGTCCTGGCCAGCAGGGTTCACCCACATTCAGACCACCAACAGACATCCTGGACTCGCCCCACCAGTGGGTGGCTGCACATCTGGGCCCAGATGTTCCTCAGCAGTAACACACTTATCTGCCACACACAGCTGAGACCCTGTCACAGACTCCAAACTGCTGTTTTATAAACAAAGGAATCAACCTAAAAGTTATGCTGTCAATTGAAAATCTGTTCGACGGGCACATCTGAAAACTCAGAAAGTAGAAAAAGGCATTAAAAACTCAAAGCAGTCTCAGGGCAGCATCAAGCCAGGTCCTTGCAATTTAAAAATGAAAAGGAATTTTTGCCATCGTTCCCAGCACAGCTGATTCATAAACATTCCCTAGCACTGCCTCTCTCATTTATGCTGACACAATCATTTTTAGAGTACTACAGCCAACTGGATGCCAGAAGTCATCTGAATTATTAGTAGCTAGGTTAGAATTTTTAAACTGGATCCATTTCCCAGGCAAGTTCAGTTGTGGCTCCCCACTAACAACAACATTAGCAAAAGTAAAAGCTCTTTAAGCCTACACTGCTTCCACCAAAATGTCTCTCAAACATCACTGAAACATCTGAAGTCACATGTAAATATTTCATTTGAGAAAAAACAACATCTATGGGTCAGTACAAGCTGGATGAAAACAAGAGATAACATCACAGCCTCCTGCCAGCCTTCTTCATGCAGGTCCTTAAATAGTGACACACACAGGCAAATGTGTGTGTTCTACAGTTCTTCTATCCATAAATATTAATATCTCCAAGGTGGGTGACAAGAGGATGGTGCCAGACTCTTCTCAATGGTGCCCAGCAAGAGGACAAGGAGCAATGGGCATAAAGAACACGAGAAGTTTCACTTGAACATGAGGAACAACGCCTTTCCTTGGAGGCTGGCAGAGCTCTGTAACAGCTGCCCAGGGAGGGTGTGGAGTCTCCATGTCTGGAGACATTCCAGACCCACCGGGACACGTTTCTGTGTCACCTGCTCCAGGTGACCCTGCCTTGGCAGGGGGTTGGACTTGATGACCTCCAAAGGTCCCTCCAACCCTGACTACTCTGTGATTCTTTGTGATTGCGTGGACAAGAGCCAGGCAAAAAAATACACCTTTTATTTAATTAGAAAGTTGATATTTAGGCGGAAATCAGAGTGTATCCCATCATACTATATAATAACCAATACAGGAGGAAAAAAGGTTCCCATGAAGTTTGTTTGTGGAAGCCTGAAGACAAACTATGGAAAAAAGATGACATTCAGCACCCTTATGAGAGATCAGTGACTGCTTGCTACTGACAGGAATCAGAAAGTCTTTGGTGAGCTATTTTGATTTCCTCCAGCAGCAGGGTCTGACTGCCCCTCTCTGGGCTGCCCCAGGGGAG
>VWZN01007382.1:440192-461701 GCA_013396955.1 Regulus satrapa
GGGAAGGGAAGGGAAGGGAAGGGAAGGGAAGGGAAGGGAAGGGAAGGGAAGGGATTTTGACACTGTGGTGGTTAACTCTTCCTCCTGACACTACTCAATACATAGTAACAGCTCCCTAAAGACTTTGTACCAAATAAAAATTCCACTTAGGCCCTTGCGCATAAACAGCTCCAGGCCCCTGGGAGCTGATAGGCTCTAGCACAGACATTACACCTGCTCAGAAGAAAGAGAGGAAGGCTCAAATAAAATTTGTTTAGATTTGTATAAAAAAAGGGGAGCTACCTATCCACGTGTGCTGCAAGTTCCAATCACCTGCAAAAAACCTAAGACTCCTGTTTGTATTGCAAACTAGGATCATTAGTTTTGGCTCCTTCAAGGTCTTCAAGACGTTTTATAGTACCTGAAAATCATCACATTAATGCAGGGGTTTTTTAATACAGCTATCTCTAATATGCCTGCATGACTCTGCTTCTTGAGCAAGAATCACAATATTCCAAAATTTGTAACTGGATGTGTGTCTGCATCCCAGTAGCCATGTGAAAGCAATTAATATATAAAAGTCATTATTCCTGAAAAAAAATACATTCTGTCATATGCAATAACTTGGTAAATAGCTACAAAGTAATTCCTCATTTTCTTAAAGACCTTTTCTGAGAGTAAATATTGCCAAAATACACCTACTACTTCCAGAAGAAATCTATCTTTATTAATTCTTAAAAACTACTTTTCATATGACAGAAAAATTCTTACTAGAAATTAGGCAGAAATAAAAATAAGTAGAAATCAAATAAAAATTCCATACCATCTACAAATTGTGAGGGTTTTTTTTTTCCCCCTTTTAAAGTAGTACCTATCTCTGAAATTACTATGCTGTCTCGGCCATCCTACTCATCTTCTCTTTAGGAAAGATTTATCCTTGCATTTTCCCATCTCCACATTCCCTGCAGCTCCCCTCTGAATGAAAGCTACTCCTTCAACTTCCCGGGAACACTTCTGCCCTACCAGAACACTTCTATCCCCACGTTTTTACTCATGGACTAAAACACACATGGCAAGGCCTGTGTGAACAAGCTGAAGTGGAAGCCTTGTGATCCTCCAAGTGGCTTTCCAGCACTGTCTGTCAACAAAAGCTTCTCGACACACAGGGAAAGACAGGTACACCAGGACAAGACTACTGGAAAATTACTGAAACCCACAGACAGTAATTAATTCAACAGACATTCATTATTTCAAACCCTCCTGAATAATACACTGTGTTACAGCTCCTTTGGAGGGAGTACTGTCCTGTGAGAAACAAGCTGACAAAACAACTTTAAGTAACTCAAATCCTCTTCACTGATGATGGAATCTAGGCAGTTTTACAAACCACGTGTTTCTTTATCCATAAATAAACCTAGGTCCACTGGCAAAAGGGATTTCTGATCAACTGGTGTGCCTCCAAGTTTGTCACACAAACAAACAGCCAAGCAAGCGTCTAAGTTGTGATCATTGCTATGGGCATCTGACTTACCTGACTTAAAATACTTCCCTTGATTCAAACGTCTTCATTTTTCACTTGGTACAAATATTCTCAATAAGTCAAGTATTTGAAAAGGAAGCAGAATTTTTTGTGACATGAATCAAGCGAGCAAAGGTGTTGTGCAACACACAAAGGATTAAATTCACCTTGAAAGACATTTTATACAGATGATTCATCTAAAAAAAAATAATACTCTCCCTACAGATTACCTGAATGCTGTTAACAACCACAAAAATTCTAATTTATTTTGTATGATACATGACTTTACAAAAAAACAGCCCCCTAACTCCAAACAGAAAGTCATACTTGACACTGAATACTTTATAACTAAACCAATGTTTGCACAAAAAGAGACAATCTCTCTGGAGATCACCTAATCCAACCCTCTTCTCAAGGAATGGACAACTGAAGCATTCCAAGGAGGGTGTCCAATTGGGTTTTGACTGCCTGCGAGGACACAGGCCCCACAAACTCTCGAGGCAACCTTCTCCACTGTTCAATCACCTTCACAATTAAAGAAATAAATACATTTTCATGTGTTTAACAGGAATCTTGTGTTTTCTATTTGTGCGCACTGCTTTTCCCTCTTTGACTAGGCACTGCCAAGAAGATTCTGGCTCCTTTTATTTTTCAAACTGGCTAAGACACTCCTGAGCCTTCTCTTGTCCAGGCTGAGCAACCCCAGCCGTCTCAGCATGAGATGTTTCATGCCCTTACACAGCCTCATGGCCCCTCACGGGACTTGCTCCACTATCTCCCCACTCTATTCTGCTCGGGAGCCCAGCCCCAGAACTCCACGTGCAGCTCACCAAGGCTCAGCAGAGAGGAAAGATCATCCCTCAAACTTGGTGGCCATACTCTCCCTGATGTGCCCAGGGCATCACTGGCTGCCTTTGCTGATGGTCACCTCATGTACCAGGAGCCCAGGGCCTTTCCTCCCAAGCTGCTCCTCCCCAGCCTCCAGCCTGTGCTGCTGCACTGGGTTGTTCCTCCAGAGATAAAAGGACTTGGCCTCTGTCAAAACACACCAGGAGGCTCCTGGGGACTGTTCAGCTGCCTCTGAACAACTGTGTCATCTCTCCCCACTCTGGTACGGCCTGTGGCCCTGCTGAAGATGCACTCTACCTTGCAGCACAGGTCAAAGAGCACTGGTCCCACTCTCAAACCATGGGCTAAACCACTACTGGCTGGCCTCCAGCTGGACTTTGTGATACGGCCTGGTTTTGGCTGCAACAGAGCTCATTTTCTTCTCAGTAGCTGGTGCAGGCAGCCCTGTGTTGAGGATTTAGGATGGGAATCATGTAAATCCATGTTTCAGTTGTTACTGTTAGCAGTGCTCAGCACCCTAAGTTGAGCCTTTTCCATGTCTCAAGGAGGCAGAAGGCTTGGGACAGCTGATCCAAACTGGGCACAGGGATATCCCATCCCATACAAAGTCATGTCCAGGATATAAACAGAGGAGTTGGTCAAGAGGGGCAGATCACTGCTCAGACTGCTCAGTGTGTGGTGACCAATTCTATTGTTTCAGTGCTTGTTTTTTTCAGGTTTTTCCTTTCTCTCTCTCTCTGCTTTTTGTTAAAATCTTCATTATTGTTAATATTTCCATTAGTATTACTGTGTTTTAATTTGTTTCACTTTAGAAAAACTGTTTTTATCTCAGCCTACCTGGTTTTACCCTTCATTTTCCCCCACTTCTTCCCTTCCCACCAGGGGGAAAGGAGGTAGTGAGCAAGTGGCTGTGTGGTACTAAAGTTGCCATCTGGGGTTTGACCATGACAGATGCTGATCACAATCCTCTGAGCCCGGGTGAGCCCGTTTTCAATCTACCACACTGACCACTTATCTAGTCAGTATTTCATCAGTTTGTCATATTACAGGAGGCAGCGTGGAAAGCCTTACTAAAATAAACACCAACAGTATCTGCGGCTCTCATCCCCTCCACCAAGTTACTCGCTGTGTTGCAAGCAGCTATCAGGTTCATCAAGCATTATTTCTCCTTCAAAAATTCATGGTGATTACTTCCACTGACTTGCCTGCCCTGAATGTGCTGGAAACAGTTTTCAGGATAATCTGCTCTATCACCTTCACAAGGATGGAGGGGACGCTGACTGGCCTGTAACTCTGAGGATCTTCTTGTCATTCTTAAGGGCAGGAGTGAAGTATGCTTTATTCCAGGAACCTCCCCCATCAGCACGACCTTAACAGGAGAACTGAGAGTAATCTCACAGCGACTGTGATGAGGTCCCTCAGCAATCACTGACATATCCCAGCAGGTCACATGGACTTGTAGATATTTGTTTAAATGATCCCAAACTTGATCCTGTTTTGAGAACAAATCTTCCTGGGTCTGGATCTGCCAACTGGTACCAAGGGCCTTGAAGGTGAGTCCTACCAGTAAAGGCCAAGGTGCTAATAATGAAGTACCTCCACCTTTCCCATATCCTTGGTCATGTGCTTCATTTAGCAGCATATTCATTTAGCTGCATATTATTTCATCTTCCTTTTTCTGCTGATACACTTGCAGAAGCTCTCTTGTTGCCCTTCACATTCCCTCACCAAATTTAACTCCATGTGGGCTTTGGCTTTCCTTATGCAATCCCTGGATGCTTGATCTCTCTATATTTCTTCAGAGTCATCTATCCTTGCTTCTGCCTCCTGTATGCTTCCTTTTAATGCCTGAGTTTTGTCAGGAGCATCTTGCTCATGTATGGAGGATTCTTTTGCTTTTTACCCAACTTCCCTCAAGTCAAGGATGAACTGTTCTTGCGGTTGGAGAAAGTTATTACCAAAAACAAACGTGCTCCGAGGGGAACTGATTTTCCCCCATCATGCTGTCCTGTAGGCACTTCCTTATTTTTCCAATACCCTTAAGGTAGGGCCCAAATATTGATCAGCACAAGCAAATTAAACACTCAGCAGTTCTAAGCAGGTCTTCTCAGCCTCTGCTTTTCTCTGCTGAGTACTGCTCTAACTTCATACTTACTAAAGGATTTAGCTTTCCTCTTCCCCATCTAGATATACCTACCTCACAAAAACGATTAGTTCTCCTCATAAATGTTTTCAAAGTACAGAAACTAATGCTGGCTCATGTGCACACACAAATGTTACTGTAACATCTTTTTTGGACTATGTTTTATTCTCTTTCATATGGCAAGTGATCATCACCATTTACATCCATCATCTTCAAAACATTTTATCAAGTAGAACTACTAGCTTGGAATTTTCTGTCCTTGATTCACCATTTTTCCAACCCGTTCCAGCAAAGATAGGAATCCCACTGAGTTGACAAGTAGCCCCATTATTTCCCTGTCAGTTTCTCACTGCTGGAAAATCACTAGTGTTGGAAAAAAGCCTTACTATCATTAATTACACAGCTGCTCTACCTCAGGCGCTCCACAGAAAATGGGAGTGGACAAGCTGAATATACTAAGGCATGAATGACTATAAAGAGATTCAAATACACACAAACAGACCAGCAAAAAACAAAGGAAAATAATCGCAAAAATTAAATGACAAAACTCTCTATGGCTTGCTCCCCTCGAATCTTAAGCCACATTATGCTGGGCAGTCACAAAAACCCAGCTGAATCTGGAACTCTGCTTAATGGAAAAATTCAAAGGTTAATTTTTAACCGAGTCCCCTAAGAATGCTGTTGCTGCTTCTATGTTGTTCTTTCCAGCTGAGTAACTCCTGAACCTGTTAGCTGCCTTCAAATGAGTTTTAGAGAAAGCAAGACTTCTCAAAGATGAAAAACTGGAGGAATGTCACTGAAAAAGCTTGTTGGGTAGGAAAAAGAACCCCCAAGCCAAGGCCTACTTTCAGAAAGCACACAGAGCTTAATTACTCTCTCCTCTTTGGGAAAAGACACTTAGCTCAGTAGCACAGCTTTAAATCAAGCATGTGCTTTTCCTGCTCAAAGGTGCCTAGGAAACAAGATGTCATTCAGGATGCTTCACTAGGAAAACCAGAGGAATTTCAGTCTGTGTGTGCTTAAGTGGGAGAAGGAAGGACAGGAGGTGTAAAAGGATAACAGACACCAGCTCGTCACTGCTCAGGCTTCATTAGCTCCAGCATAAAAACAGTTTGTTCTGTAAACTGCAAACTGAACAAAATCCCACATTTGGAATAAAACTCCGAGTATCAGAAGAAAAAACCTCACTAGCTGTTTTGATCTTGATTTTATTTTTACATTCATCAGTAGCATCTAAAAAACGGAAGTATTATCTGATAGCATATTCTGCGGTATGTGTTTTATGTATTCTTACAAATTTATCAAGAATTTAAACAAGGTGTCAATTTTTAAAGGGTTGTTTTAAGAACTGAAATGCAAGATCACTGATTAATGGTTGCTAGTTAGGGATCAATCAATTATTACTGAAAATGACTGTCCAATTAAGACTGTAGTTGGTTAAGTAGTGACGGCTAATTGGTGTTCTAATTGGTGATTTGCCGTTTTATTTGTTAGAATGTACAAATACTTAAAATGGGATACAAGAGCCAAGGCAGCAGGCCCACATGACAGGCAGCTGGGGGAGCAGACTGGATGGCCAGCAGCCAAGAGCAGAGCAAAGCAGCTGGGCAGCCCACCAACCATTCCCACAGAGCATTTCAATTCCATCAAATCATCATTTCTTAACAGAAAATTGTACCTCAGTAAATTTTCAGCCCACTCTGTGAATATATAGACCAGTGAGTTTAGGAGACATTAGTTTCTAAAGGCAAAACAAACCAAGAAAAAATACAAACAAGCCAAATGACAGGACACTTCTTTTGTGCTATCTCTGCTTATTCTGCACTGCAGCTCTTTCCTCCTCTGATCCAGAGCTCAGGTTGCTTTCCTCCCTCACTAACCCCTCTTCTTCCTACCATTGCATCACTGCTGCGGTATCTGACTTTACTTAATTACTTCTGTCAACAGCTGAATTTCTGAAAAATTAACTCTGACAAACTGCAAATGGAAACACCATGACTGGACTGGGAACTGAAACATTTTAAAATCTACTAGAGTTCCTTCATTTTTGGCTACTACCTCACCATACATTTCTTACAAAGGTAAGAAACCTCTCCAAGTTGGTAGCTTTAAAATCTTTTCCTCTGGGGCAGTTTATTCTTAAACTCAGCTGACGGCCTGAAGGAGGAAAGACAAAAGGACACAAAGAGGAAAAATTAACCAACACCATCATATTTCCTCCTCCTCTCTTAATTCAACATCCTTTTGCAAATCTCAGAGAGCTCTTATTTAGAAATACCTTGCTGAGTTCCACAAATTAATTTTACGTTATAACTGCTGCTTCTTGGTGTGGCTGGACACCTCCTTAAGCTTGCAAGAGCCAGCAGAACCTCTTTTTAACCTGTCTACACTGTAGGTGTAGATTCACCCTCCCTCCTGTCTGTCTCCTCTGCAAACAGTTCTTGGATATGCTCTGATCATTTATCTGAAATTGCATTCTTCTGTTCTGCTTTAGAGAGGAGGATGACTGGATTCTAGAAAAATGTCACACTGAACTTATCCTTTATATAAGGATATATACTTATCCTTTATATAAGACCATCCTTTCCAGTAGAGGCTTCTATGTTGTTCTTTATTAAACCAAATACTGTTCAGGCTTTTAACTTTTTCTTCATACTCTATTTTTTTCTGATACTAAGGCCAGTTCCCTCAAGACCATGAGCTCTGAGATGGTGGATACAAATACTTTCCAATACTACTGTTTAAAAATATCAACACGCCATATGAAAGTGAACTTGCTATCATTAATTCTCAAAAAATCTTTTTTCTGTACTTTAAATCTGTACTGTACAACATATAAAATTTATCTTCTCTTTTACAATACAAATATACAATTCCACTTCCAATCATTAAAATCATTATACCGGCCTCACACTTACAACTTTTCCATGACAATGTCTAATACACACTAATTTACATTTATTTTCTTAGATCAAAAGTGTGAGGGTTTTTCTTTCCCGTCTTTTCTGAATGTGTGATTACTCTACAGTATAATCTGGATCTACCTTCTTATTTAGAGTAACATTTTTTAAAAATACTTCACAGCTTTCTTACACATTATTTCTGAAGTCCAGTTGTCTATTATCAAGTTATTTCAAGACCATTTCTCAATTGCAGGCACCAAAGATGAAATAAGGCACACCCAGAGAAAGAACCCACAGTTCCAGGCCATGAAGACAATAGTGTGAGCAACTTCACAAACCTGAGATCATCACCTTGTGGTCACCTGGCCGACCTCAAAATGGGAAGGCATAATCACCCTACCTGGAAATTACCAATCTCTTTACAGTACTTTGCTTAGCAAAGGAAGAAATCTCTCTCTCACATCTACCAGAGAACAAGTACTAACACAGAAAGATTATGGGAACTAAGGGAACCCAAGTACTGCTCTGCTAGAAAGAACTCTTCACATAAAATACAAACAATTTACTCCTTGGGAGGTGAACCACAGCCATAGAATGCCTGCTCTGATCAACAGGCCCCACAGCAGGCAAGGAGCCTAAAAAGGTCTCTTCATGATCAACATCAGGGCAAAGAAGAAAACACAGACTCATTTCCTGGAAGGTCCAATTCCTGCTTGATGTCTTGCAGAAACACTTAGGATTGAAGTGTTGTGCTACTTCTCTCTTTTTAACATGCTTTCAATATGACATTTGATCTTGTTCAAGTCAAACACATCCACTTCAGGATGTGCTTTGGCAGTCCAGGCCACATTTAATTGTTTAAGGTGGTAATTACTTTTCTAATTCTACCATGTTCTACTTCTCAGTTTCTCTTAATAATACTCCATTGTCTCTCAAGCACTCTTAAACCACTTCACTGTGTGTCTGGCCTCCAACAGATACTTTTCAGGCCTAAAATTCAGATTCTTTTTGGTAAACAAAGGGAAATCTCAGGCTAGCAATCCGTTTAAGTCCCATTTTATCTACCTGCATTTTAGTGAAGCAGGAGTTTCTGTATCAAGGATTTTGCCTTAACCTGCCTTTATGAGATCTGTGATTTTCTTGGACAAAGCCACCACACCCTTCATTCAGTGTTTCTAGAAGCCAAAGCTGCCTCAGGAGAAAACCAACACTTCTGGATTTAGCTGGGTTTGATAGCCCAGACCAAAGGACTGTTTTTCATCTCACACTTGACTGACACAGCACAGACAGATTTTTTTTCCCCACTTACGACAGAGTAATCCCTTGTCGACATGGCAGATTATTTGGGACATTCTTCCCAATGATTACAAAACTGTCGACCACCTTCTTCTCACAGCCAGAACAATGAGTCACCAGGGAACGAATCAGTGCCTCAAGACACTGCTGCAACACCTCAGTGATTCCCTGGGCTCCAGACAGGCAATAAAGTCCCAGCCCTGGCACTTGTTCCTGAGCTTCAATCACCAAAACATCTCAAAACACACGTCTCCCAGTCTGTATGTACAGGCTGTAAGACTAAGAATACACAACCAGAATTCCAGGGGAAGATAAAGAAATCGAGGTTCAAGAGGTTAGCTAACAGGGAACACAGAAAGATGACACAGGAATTAGGAGCTACATGTCTAGCAAAACACTAGAATTAGGAAAACCACTGAGGAGAAGCATGGAAAAAAATTCAAAAAAAGTATCAGTTGTGTTCCTTTAGAGCCGTTTTTCTTTTGTACTGTTTTTCCAACTAGCACTTAATATTTATCCTCAGTTTAAGACAAGTTGCCTTCCTGTGACAGCATCCATCTGGGTTTGTCTTGACCTCAACAAGTGACATCCATCATCTGTTTGCTTCAGTTTGCTCTTTAATGAAAGCCCAGGTCAGGAAAAATCACCAGCAAGCAGAACCTACAGGTTCTTTCTCTATAAAGGACAGCATTGCAGCCATGCTGATCCAGGAGAGACTCCTAAGGAATCTGTCTGATAACAGTGCACAGGGAAGAAAGTTTAGGAGAGAAAAAGGCTTACTTTCCACCGAATCTCACTTATCCTGAGTGAAATGAAGTGCCTTCAAGACAAGCTTTTCTTACATGATTCAGACAGACAGAGGGCTCTGTCTGCCCAGATTTTGAGATCAAAACCAGAACTGAGACAGGATTATAATGCTCCATTATGAACTAGATGGATAATTTCATTTCTATTACTTTATTTTTATGGATTTCAGGGGGAGAGAAGAGATTATTTACTGAAATTCTTGACTCCTGTATAGCTTCACAGAGTAATTCTGCTCCAGTCAACATCCAGTGATTGCATTTAATCAGAAAATCATCCTTCCTGTGCAGAAGGTAAAGACTGTGTCAGTAAATGGAAACACAACTGGTAGTAAGGTGACCCTGGAGGGAAGGGACAGGTTATCATGCAATTCAGAAGCAATACTGAACTTTTAATATGCTGCTGTTGCAGTTACATGTAAGTGTAACTTCATTCCCTTTTCTACCATTATTTTAAGCCTCCCCCTGGAAAGAATACCATCCCAACCTCCAGTGATTTGTGGAAGTTTTCCGAGATTTCTAAAGCCAAACAAAATGTCTTTGTATTTTATTGCTTTTAATGGGTTTTTCTTCCCTGAATTTGTTTAGCTGCTTTTTCAAACAATTAAAACTGTGAGTCTGCAGCATTCTGCAAAACTAATGCAACTTTCCATACAACCAGTGATACAAAACCTTCTGGAAGATGCAGCAGGCATGAATTTCCTGCAGCAGCTGACAGCAAAATAGAAAACACAGAAAAAAATACCAGCAGGCCTTGTGTAAAGACATTCCCCCTTCTCTGTCACCCCTATGGGTTTCCAGCCCTTAGCTTTAACAAAAATATATCAGAATTATAATCGACTTATCTTCTTTGCTTTCTAAAGTGCAGATATGACTGAAACCCATTTCCCTTTCCACAGTGTTTACCAGGATTGGAATCAGATTTTCCAGCTTGTTTCCAGAAAAAAAGTTCATGAAGTTCTGATTGCATCATTAAGATACCTGGAAACAGGTCTGTGCCTGATCCCAATAATAGAAGAGTCCAATGGGTAAATAAATGAAATTGAACCCAATAGTCTTTGGAAGGAGAGAAAAACAAGAAGTATTTTTACAAAACACGTTGAACAGCTTCAGTGTAATTAGGATGTCTGCTAATACAACTTTAATGCTGTTTTTCTGATGACCCTGAGAACTCTGATGAGTCTCAATCAATGCTTCAAAATAAAACAACTACACTAAGTAAAACTTAATCAAAAAATAAAGACCGAATGAAAAATAAAGGAAAACCAGCTACATTTATTTCAGAGCACAATCATGCTCAAACACTAATCTAAAATAATTTTTAATTGTCTGTCTTTTCTTCAAAGCATGAACTTATTTGCCTCACACAGGCTACTCACAGACTCGTTAAGGAGACCCCAAGCTCTCTGTCTCCCCATCTTCCCACCTGCTGCCTTTCTCCATCTATTTGCATTAAATCCACTCACACTTCCACCACTCCTCTCCCACCCACACCCACCACACGGAAAAGGCTGAATCTGCATCCTTCAAAAAAGGAGGAAAGGATGCAAGCTCAATACTTTAATTAGGTGTATGCTTGAAAGAGAATTTAAAAAAACAGAACTGACATACCAGTTCCGGAGAGAGCACATTCAAAAACACAGAATTCGCAAAATAAAGCAATTCTCTGTTTCTAAAACTCAGCAAACATTTTCTCTTTTTAAAGAATGGACCCTTAAAATGTAAAAGAACCATTTCTGAAGAAACGCCATTCATTAATGAGACACTCTATCACGTTATAGACCAAACAAGAATCTACAATCTAGAATTATGAGAACCAGGGTGATGGGTTTTGTTTTAACCTTTTCCATGCAAGGAACGAGCACCCACACAGAGCACCAACTCACTGTGCCATTACCGCGGCTTCTGCAAACAGCAGGCTTCTGAAAAAGCACCACAGGCATTTCCAAAATAATTGTTTACTTTTAGAAAATGAGACATTTGGTCATTCGACGTTATCAACATTCAAGTACTATTCCTGCCTGCTGGAGATGCAGCCCCTGTTCGAGTCGGAATGTTCTACTCAACTACAAACGCCTCTCGCCGAGCATTCGGAATTGATGAGTTTCTCCACTGCCACACTTGAGCACATCTAATATTTCAGTATCCTGAATCCTCATCCCAGGGACTGAAGAAGGCAAGCAGGCTATTAATCTAAATACTAACACATGAATGATGACAGTTTTTATTCTGCACAAAGGAAACTTCTGCAGCAGGAGAATTCAACGTGAATAAAAAAGCTTTTCTGAAGAGACTTTTCCATCAATCCTGATGATACTTGTGTTATTTCCACCCAGAGTGTTTGGGCTTCTAGACAGAGATAACACATGCAGAGGGACAAGAGGAGCATTCCTGCTGAATTTCCAGGGTGAAGTCCCCATTAGAAAACGCAATGAACATTGTCTGGAAACAAATGCCATTTCCAGGGTGAGGGGAGAGTGTTCCCTCTGAGAGTCTGCCTTGCCTCCTCCTCCTGACCCCAGCAGATTTCTCCTCCAAGAACGTTATTTCCTCTTTAACATTTTCAGTATACTAGATTTTTCAAACTTCTGAGCTCTTATAAATCTACTGATTAAAAGGAATGAGCAGCTTAATGAATGAATGCACACTAAAAAAAAAAAATCTGAAACATAGATATGGAAATAATATATTTTTGATAATTTTGGGCAAAATGAAAATATTTCTAATCACAGAGCAACACAAGCACTCCCTAAAAACATCTAAAGCTTGTTGGGACTCAGGTGCACAGGGTTTACAGGCAGAGGGGGATTCCTTTGTTTTGTGTGATAACAGTTAATAGAAAGGGACTTTTTTTTAAAAGCTGATTTATCACATCATGAGGTCAAAGACAACATGTCAACATTTATTGAATTTGCCTGTCATATTCTTTTAAAGATTTTACACCTTGTCTTGATACTTCCAAGGAGAGGAAAGACACCCTCCTCCTGCCATGATTTCATTACATAATTTCATCTAGTAAGAGTTATTAGATCCTTGTATAGTTTTCCTGTACACAAAATTGGACATGCTGCATTATTTGTCTGCATTAACAATTACCATGTTTTGATGGGACTATTTAAGGATTCTGACAGAGGGACTGAATTTCAGACACTCACATACCCACACATGCCCTAGAATACACAAAACCCTAATCTAAGACTCTTAAAACTTATTACTCCATTAGAAAAGAATATACATTTATCCAGATATTTCTTAACTATAAATTAGTTGTGCTTTCCTCTAATGAAACAGCATGAAATAACACCACATTTTCTTCTTAATATTTCTTGCTGGCACAGATTTAACAACATGCTTTAAAAAAAAAAAAGATACTTCTTTCAACTTGTCTGCTTTACTGACTTCCAAAAAATTACATTTATTTCTAGCATGCAATACTAAAACATTTTTCTTAAACCCAAATACAGTTAATGATTTGCTCTATCTTTTGTGCATTTTATAGACAACCAAGTGTCATTGGCAACACAATCTCATTACCTTTCCAGCATTCTAGCATTTCCCTTTATTTATTAATAAATTTCTGTGAAGTATTTTGAAGGCATATGCCTAATTATTTTACCATTAAGAGACAGAATGCAGAAGTCTGCATTCAAAAATTCAAATTTTTCCACATCACAGATTAATCACACTAAGTGATCACAGCTAGGGAATGCTGAAATAACCCCATTTATACTGTTACCAAAGCTTTTTTTCAATAGAGAAAAGAGATTATAAAGTGCACAATTCACAAATTTAACCCTTCATTTAACAGGTCCCATACTCCAAAGTTCTCCTGGATCTTGTTCTTTTAACAAGTTTTCTATCTTTTCCAATATCTTCTTAAATGCAATTTCCATCCACCGTGACATACTAAAGGGACAAGCTCATGATCTAAATGTATTAATAGTCCTTAAAAATCTGTAATTATGATGATGCTGTATCTGCTGTATGGTGTTTTTCCCACTGTTTTTGTTTTGCCTGTGTATCTCAGGATCGAAGTTAACTTCTCACCAGAATTGCTCTCACCCACTGCAGCCCCAAAACCTAATTATTATGGAAAATACGCTCTCTTCCATTTTTCAGTAGCATTTCAGTAAAAGACTTTGTGCACTTGTTAGATCCTTTACTTCTGTAAAACCCTTTATTTTGTGGCAGTAATTTGTTAAGTTATCACCATCTGCAGTAACAGCTACATACATAAAATATCTTTGTTGTTTCATTACTGAGAGTGGGGTCTCCATCACCTTAACTCATCCTCCCTTTGCCAGGGGCTCTCCAGCAAGGTCAGTCTCTCTCTTTCCATTTTACCAGCTGAAGCTCTGCTATTGGCTTTTGCTCCACTCTCAACATCCCTGACTTTTATTATCTGTTTATCCAGCTCCCTGAGTGAGTCTCAGTGCTCCTCACTCTACTTTCTTACTCCTTTCTCAAAGCAGAGGCCATCCAGGCCCTTTGATGGGGAGATACTGGGCTCCTCACACAAACAGTTCCATGTCTTCCCTGGATTCCTGGATTTTCTCTCTCTTTTTCTTTTTTTTCTTTTTTTTTAAAATTATTTGTAATCTCTCCCAGCAGGCCTGGTGAATTTATGTCACAGAGGTTGCTGTTAGGGAGAAAGCTGTCAAAAGTCTCAGTTCGGATCTCCCACAATCCACTCTGGTATTATTCTATATATACCTTCCTCCCTTCTCCCCATATGCTCTTAGCCCTAAAGTTTGGGTTTTCTTTACTTATTTTCTTTCCATTATAATTCTCAGCAAAGCCAGAATTTTCCTTCCCCCACACATCCTGCCATTCTTCCTTCTAGACACATTTTCCTCTTCCTCATATTATTTGTTCAATCTCACTTGGCCTTACAGATTTTTCTCTGCTCAACGTTCCCCCCCCCTCCTCTTTTCTTCCTCCCTTTTTATGGACACAATCACTTCCCAATCCTGTATTATCACAGAGTATCAGACTCTGTATTTCCAGACTGCCTTCCACAAGAGTCTCCTGGAAAATGCTTGCCCCCATTAAACCCCATAAAAATGCTTTTTATCTCCATTATCAAGACCCACTCTCATCAGCATCTAAAAATTAGGAAAAAGTTATCTCCGTTTTTCATTTGCTGTTCCATAACACAATGTCATCATGCTTGTCTTTTCCTCTCAGTCTACAGCAGACGTCTTGAAAGTATTATTTTTCAGTTGTATTTTATACCTTCTCAGAACATAAGCAGAATGTCTCCATCAAGATCCTTCAAGTGAAAGGACTGAAATCCAAAAACTTGTTTTAGTCAAAAGTGAAGGGTGGTACAGAATCTCATGTGCTTCACTGACAACCATTACATTTGTCAGGCAGAATTAAAGAGCATCTAGAAGGTATTATTAATATATCCGTGCTTCACAAGGACACTGAGTATTTATTTAATTTCCTGATTTTAGTTTTCACGTTCTGATTCTCCATTTCCTCTATTTATGCTATTCCTACCCAATCATTTTGATTTGCAAATGCATCCTGAATAGCAGTTTTTTTAATGTACCCATCTGTGGGTCACTGCTGTAACTCCCAGTTCCTTTTGCAACATCTTCATCTCAGCAACTTTCACCTCCAGTGAGAATTTGTGAAATTTGCTTTCCTGATCAGTTTTCCTCAACATTTCTGATTATCTCCGACCAAACAAATTGGTTCTTTTTGCTTTTTCTGTAAGTACCCTGTGTTGCTATGGGGTAATAATTTCTAGTAAAGCCCTTTTGGTGTTATTTTAAAATGTTGCTCTCTGAGGATGGGCATCTCTTTATATGGAATATTCATTCTCTTTAAAAAAAAAAGTTTCAAAAACCTAAGGGCTTCAATAAAAAGCTGCATTCACAAACCATCCTACTTCTCCAACTTTTGTTCCAGGAATTTCTACAGATTCTGTATAACTGCACTGTTTCAATTAATCCAAGCATTTATATCTCATTAAAAAATAATGAATTTTTTATGAATTCTTTTTTAAAAACTACTTAGTTTTTTGAGTTTACTGCAGAAAATAAAACAGTTGTGAGTCAACGAAGTGGAAAATTGCTGTCATATAAAGGATCTCCAAGGTGCAAAATGTTCTCTTATTTGCTGTTATCAGTATGTCTAGTAATTGCTTTTTGTCCAACTGTTTATAAAGGGAGAAACAGACTTACAGTCTGGAGAAAAAGAGATAGCAAAACAGACAAAATAAAAGAATAATGTTTTTTAAATTATTTTCCTATTTTATAGCCTATTAAGGAAACATTAAAAAAAGTCATTTTACCAAACAAAACAGAAAAAAAAAGCAGAGAGATGGAAAAAAAAAGCTGCATAAAACAATTAAAACAAGCAACAGGTCACAATTAAAAACTAACATCCGTGGCCTTCAGTTACTTTTAACTCTTTGGAACAAAAAAACCCTTCTACTAATTACATGGATTTTAGCCATAAGCTTGAGAGAATTCTACATAGCTCTAATTATAGAACAGCATTTTAAAATATTACCTGGCACTCAAATATGATTTAGATCAACAAAAAAAGCAGTGTTATACAATTGCTTTCTGCAACAAACCAACAACAGCACAGACTGAGATCACATCCCTCTTCCATGATCAGCACCCACATAACACAACTGAATTTTCCTTTGGCATTTGGCTTTCTGAAGCAAATTTCAGGTCTGGGGATTTTGCTTTGGTTATTTGTTAGTTTGTTTTCCTTGTTTGGTTTTGGGCTTTTTTTTCTCTGTACGGTTTTAAATTGTTCTCTCTTTTATAAAGATTACCTGAGAAAAGTGAGGGGAAATTCTCCTATTTGTATACATAGAGCCAGAATTTTATTTTCAAGAATAATTTAAGAAACAAATATGAAAAAGTAAACGTTTAGACATGAATTCATTCTACTGTCCAGTAAACACAGGCAGGGGAGTACCAAACATGTCTTTTCCAGAACTACACTAACACATGTCACTTTGCTGCAATATTATGGGATTTATTTCCCCTTCTTCAATTTCTTTATTTCTTCTAACCTGGACCGTTCAGTGCTCTACACTAAAGCCTTGCAACTGTAAATTCAGTCTGCACCACATTTGCACTCAGGTGTTCTTAAAATCCACTGTAACACAGATCTAGGTCTTTGAAAACCCTTCCTGGGCTTTACCAAACCTCTCTGATGTTTTCACCTTGTCCACATAAATGAAAACTTTATTAAAAAGAAGGGTGATTAAGGCCATTTTCATAAAATGGTAACGAGTTCCTGACAGATTTACTTTCCTTCTAGGCAACTTTCCAGCAGAAGTCAACAGCTAACAAGACTTCTATATCTGAATTCATGTTGGAGGATATAACTCACTAATTAAGTGTTCCTTAAACTCTTCAAAGAACATTCAGACTTTCTGACTGATCCACTCCAAGCACTGCTTGATAAAGAGATACTACAGTTGAGTGCAGCTAAATAAATTGAGGTCTCTTTTCTTTCTCAGGCATCTTCAATCTAAATTCTAGTATCCTATTCCACAATAAAGCCTTCCTTAAAAATATATAAGTCATTTCCACAGTAACTTCCAACATTTTAAAGATGCATTTCTAAATGCTATGCCTTGTCAATCCTTCAAATTTATTCATGTATAAGAAATGTTCAAGTACCTGCATACCCTCTGCTACTCTGATAAAACACAGTTTTTTATTAAAAAATCTTAAACCAGCAGGACGCTGCTCTGACGAATTAACACAGAATAATGGACTTCAGCAGTGCTGTTGTCACATTCCTCATAACTTGTCCAAAACCCCCTCAATTTAACAGTGCCTAGCAATCTTCATGTTCATTCCCCAAGCACAGAGATGTGCCTAAGAAACGCTCAAACATTTCAGACAATCACCATGAAGGAATTTGCTGCTCCCTAACATAGCTGTGCCAAAAGGTTTTGTTTTATTTTATTTATTCAAACTCTGTGGTGCTACAGCTGCAGGCACACAATTCCTGTCTGACAATATGTGAACGTTCACCTATCTGCAAAGGCCACAAACACACTTTAATTAAGATTATCAACCACGCAAGGGCTGCAGCAGCAGAGCCAGGCCCAAGCAGAGTTCTGATCTAAATGCTGCATAACCAGGCTCTTCTCTCAGGACCTCTCCCAGGAATCACTCCAGTGAGCACTGACACCTCTGGCAGCCCCACATCTGTCCAAGAGGGGTTCTAGGTCTTCCCTTGCCCTGGACAATTGGTGTCAGTGCTACAGATCCAGATGTTTCACACACCCTCAGTTCACTCATGCCCTGGGACTTCTGCAGGACAGCCCTACCCAAACTCAGGTATTATATAAAAGAGTATATAATGATCAAGTCCATTATAATACAACCACGAGACGATTAAAATAACTTCCTACAGGTGCCAGATATCTGCCATCATGTTTGGATAAAATCAAGAATATCTTACTCCTTGCTGAGCTTCTAATCCTGCCTCCTCAGAATATGTCAAAACTGATAATCATGGCAGACATTTACACTTGATATCTTTATTTTCCCAGGAGCATCAATATCTACAAACTGCAGTTCTAGCTGTTGTCTCCCTCTCCTGAACTGCCCTTTGTATCCGTTCATCCCCCACAGTCCTCCTCACCTCCCCCAACATGTTGACACAGGGGAGTTTTAAAAAGAAATCAGAATGAAGTACATTGCACAGAAGGGAGATTTATTTTAGCAAAGGCACACAAGAAGAAACACTGAGAGAACTACTTGAATGCAAGAATCAAAGTCAGATCGGCTTTTATCCAAGCTGAGATACTTACTTCACAATGCTTCAAGTCAAATAATCCTTTTTTTTTTTTAAATGCAGAGTTAAGGTACCACAGTGGCTTTGTAGTAAAAAATTGCAGAAACTCAATTATTTTGCAGGACATTTTACGCTGATCTTTGAGTACCCAAAGATTACAGAAAAAAATGGCCTATTGAGGAATATGCAGCATAATGCAGCCCAACACCTTCAAAACTATCCATACAGGCAGTTCTTTGAAAGGAAATAATATCTCATCAGCACAGAGGGAGTATTGATCTGGTAAAAGGCAAAATACAGCATCTTCCTAACCTTTCACCTTCACTCCTGTCACTAGAGTATATATCCAGAATATCTTTTCTTAAGTGTTTTTTGCTTCTCTTTTTGATCCATACAATCAACACAATGCTTACTGTAATGGCAACAAAACAACCCATGCATCAAATTCTGAGAGAAAACAACCTGGTTGATTCAGACCAGACCATCAGAAAAATCTATGGGGGAAAAAAAAGTAAAATACTTTTCATGAATGGAAAATGCAGACTGTGTATTATGAAAAGAACAATGTCTGAAAATAAAGCTCAATTACCAACCCCATGCAACTCTAGAAATCCAAAGTAGCAGAGAGCAGAAATACTTTCTAAAAGGAGGCCAAAATTCTGTCAAAGCAATCTGAAAACTCTCACAATTCTTCTGGAAGTTCTCTCTTTTAAAAAAACAAAGCACATAGTGGACACTTATTTCAGCCATGTAAAATTGCACTGCCCAATAGTTTGTAATTTCAGATAAATTGTCCAAGTTTCTAAGGCTGTTCCTGTCTGACTTCAGACCTGCCTTATATAATAATCTTCATGTGATTCAGCACTCTCCAGTTTCCCAGATCCCTCACAGCTCACAAATAACCACCCTTCCTTCACACTCTTCTCTCTCTTCCTTTCTTTACCATCACAAATTCCAAAAACTTAACTGATGACATCTAGCCCTGTAAAAACTAAAAAAAAAAAAAAAAAAAAAAAAAAAAAAAAAAAAAAATTTAAAAAATTTCAAACAAGAAAAAAAAGAAAAANTTTTAAAAATTTCACAGCAGTAAAATAAGGAAATATGACTGAGTTTTTCGCCATCTGTATCTCTTTGAGAAAAAAAAAAATCACAAAGTAGAACAAAGCATAAAAGTGTAACCAAAAATATACCACAAACTTACTATTCCTGACTAAATGGTTTCTTACAGATACAAGGCATTAAGGATGAGAAGAAACAATAAATCCTCTCAGTTGGAGGGAGATGGGGAAGGTCCTTCTCTAAACCCAATCCAGGCTGCTTCCCACTGCCAACTCCAGAACGGCTCCATCATCCACTAATAAGAGGAAATATGATGCACCTCTGATTTTTACCACTTTCAGTAAAAAAAGTTACTAGCTGGAGAATGGTTTTGGACTTTTTCAGGCTTTTTTAAATGAATATCAAAATTTAAAAAATCTCCTAAGATTTCAGGAAAATAATCACTTTGGGCTACACATTTTTAAGGAAGCTCACAATGAGATTCTTCCTAGGGGAGGCCAACCTGGAGAAAAAATACAGGGTTTTTTTGTTTCTTCTCGTTGTTGGGTTGGATTTTTAATTTGTAGAACTCAAATTAAATCAGATTAGATCAGACTTAAAAATCAACTGCAAAGTTAGTTCTCATGTTTGCAACTGGAATTGTTCAAAATAATCTCTGCATGATAAAATTCTGGAGATACATACAAGAAACAGGTGTGTTAAAATATCACACATTGTATGAAAACAGAAATTTGATTGCCATCAGTGCTCTTGAGATAAAACTGCAAAGCAGCCAGAGTTTACATTTATTTTAAATGCAGACAATATTCTGAGCCACACTGAAAACAACCTATACCTACAGAAAAATATATAATCATTTACATTCCACCCTGAACTCCAAAAAAGCTGGGGAAATGGCTTAGTAATCACCTACCACTTATTTTAATAATGAGCCATTGGAATACAAACCAGAAAAACTAATTCCAGCCATAAACTACTTTGACATGCTTAACGTGAAAGAGTACAAACAACAGAAACTATTACAATCGATTTTTAATTAATTGATAGATTCCAACACTTATTTACAGCAATCTTTACAGCAGCTCTCCAAGAGCGCATAAGAAGAATAGATTCATGGTTTTATTGTTGCAATTTTAAAACGGCAGGGGTTACTTCTGGAAAAACTCCTTCAATTCCAAAATGGCTCATTGAAACACGGCACTTGCACAACTCCTGCTGGAGCAGGGGCTTTACAAGGCAATACCAAAAATTTCCCTAGGATCCTCCAACTGGAGCTCTCCTTCATCTGCTATAAAACACTTATCCCAGTTCACTCTTCCACCCTTCCTTTACCCTGCCTTTCTCCCCATCCCGTGCCCAAATGGGAGAAGCTGCCACAGTGTTTTTCAGAGAATTGTTACGGTCCCTATAAATGCAAAGAACACACAAAATGTTGTTTCTCTAATGCCATCTCCCGTGCTGCCAAGAGCTCTTCCTGAGCCCTCTCTATATGAACGATGCATTTATCCACACTTCTAAGGAAAAGAGTTGCTCAAGATCACACAAGTACCTAATGTGCTTTCCTGCCCCTCTCTCTCAGTCAGGAGCTTCAAATTATTTTGGGTGACAATACACCAATGCTGACTATTTCTGACAATGCCATTTTAAGAATTGTTTCAATTTTATTCACCTAAAATCATGATACCTCTACTTACAGACACAATAGCTCTACTCACAGACAAGACAGCTACACTAACAGGATCTGTTCCCATCTGATGCAGGAATGCTATTTAAAATACTGAAAAGGACTTTAAACAATTTGGTGTCTGTGGAAACAAAAAGCAACCTGAGAACATTTTTCCTATTCCCAGTCCAATGCCTGCATGCACAGCAGCTCTCAAGTAGTTCTGCTGTTCTCCATATACACTTCCAAATATCTGCAAAAAAACCCCTTGAAGAATACAGATAATGGTGGTAAAAAAAAATATATATTTAAAATGTATCAGCTTAATTGAGCTGCCGTTTCAAAACATGACATGAAAACTTACTTTCACAGAAATTTATAATGAATTGCACATATAGGTGAATATTTACATTAAGACTCAATTAATATGCCAAGAAGTAATTGCAGGTAGATAGTCCAAACTTACATGGAACGGAATCTACTTTACAAATTTGAACATTTACAG
>VWZN01007382.1:461811-505412 GCA_013396955.1 Regulus satrapa
TGTAGTACCTCTGGTATGCAGATAATGCTGTAGGAAAGAAAAATGAATGTTCAATTTGTTTTGTTTCATTTTCTTTGAAGAAAAAGATAGAAATCCTTAAGAGCCAGAATACACAACATTAAAATGATAAATGGTTTAATAAAAGTAACACTGCTATGATAAGTACACTGTTGTGGGCAATGCATTCCTTAAGATTATAACTTTGTTTGATGAAATGTCAACCCAAAAGTATATTTATTATTAATCTCACAAATGTAAATCAAGCAATATTTTAAAGAAAACCTATAACAAAGAAATAATTTGAAATTTTGGGATTTTCACCCCAGACAAAGCTGTTGTAAGATTTAAAAATTTAATCATGTAGCTCATTTACCACGCTCCCTGATGCCCTGTAATTTCTGAAGAACTGGTGAGGAGGGACATACAAAGAGAAATCAATTTCACATGGCCTTTCATTCTGAGAAACAAAAGCAAGCAGAAAAAAAAATAAATTAAAAAGCTAACATTTTATTCAACAGCCACGGCCAAGACTAACCTGGCAATGAGTGCTAAGAACAGCTCAGTTCAGTCGATTATTAGCTCTACTTAGCAACCATCACTATTCCTGCATGCCTCTTCCTCACTAAAAATTCTGGTTGATTCACTTTGCCCTTGGGCTAACAGGCCACCTCGGACTAGAACACAAACAGGCTTTGCTTTTTTCTAAGAACATGGCACTGGGAACCATAAAAAATGAAGCATTTTAAGTCAAGATTCACTGCAGTAACAACCAAGATACTGATTTTTCAAGTGTTCGCTCCTTAAGATTTACGAATGGAAAATACAAAATATTTAGAAACCAAACAACAAAAGAAGACAACTCCAGCTTTGGAACACCACAAGCACTGAAGAGATTAAGAGATAAGAACAATGTGTACTTTAGGTGCAGGTTCATTTTCTGCAAGCACCATGGATAAATCACGTCCATAAATATTACCACCCTTCAATGCCTGTCTTGCACATCCATTTTTGCAACTTGACAAAAGTTCTTGTGCTAAAGTGAAATAAGAACACACACATAATGATAAAGACACAGAACCTCAGCACTCCTCTGTCTATGGAGACTCACAACCTTCGTCTGTGAACAGACATACATCCATGCTGATCCCCAAAATGCTTTGTGAGGCCAATTCCTAACTCTGATGCTCTAAACTGTGGTTTATTTACATGCTCAGATTAGAAAATGAACTTAGAAGAACACTCACTGGTCCCAAATGAACATGCAATAGATTTAAAACAGGTAACATGCAAGTCAGACAAACAAAAATCACTTGAAAATCTAAACTAAGTCTTTCACAATTTAAGAATACAATTCCTCCTCCAACCCCCACCCCCCCAAAAAAGCCTGGTACAAACTGGAAGGATATGACTTCAGTCTAACAATATAAGTTAAAATTTCACATTAAGACCAAATAACAACCTACTCCCCCCCACCCCCAAAGTCCTTCTAGATTCAGTTTCTCCCAGGCATCATTAATAAGTTTTCAACAAAACATAATCATTATCTTCTGACCATGGTATTGATTTTGCTTTCCCCAACAGGAACATGTACATGCACTATGAAATGGGTTTGTAATGCATCACATCACAAATAAAAGCAGTTTCTTCTTTTTTTATCATGCACTACCTATCCCAATTTTAAGGGTTAAAGTATATTTCAAATACTCAGGCCAACAGTACCATATTTCTCAAGATTCAAGAAACTGAGAATTTCTTGTAAACATTTAGTTGTTTTTATGTTTTTTTTTTTTTTTTTTTTTTTTTTAATAAATTAACTACTGCAGTCAACTATACAGGGGATATAGATAAGAAGATGCAAAGAACATTAAATACAGTGCTAAGGATTTACAATGGGAAAACAAAAGGGAGAACATTTTCACTGTAGCTGTTAAAAATTGGAAGCAACCACATGAGCACATCCATTAAAAAGGAGAGGTGGAATACTTTTACCTATAGCAGTCAAGGCACTGCTAGTAAGTTTGTAAAATGTCAAGAGTATTAATAAAATACCTAAATAAACAGGAGACCTTAAAAAGCAAGAATAGGAAAAAAGAAAGCAAGAAGAAACTTGCCCTGAAACTTGCCTGAAAGTCAGATAACTACAAAGTGTTGCTGTGCACAATTTCAGTATTATCAAGTGCTCAACTTACTATAAAAGTTACCTGTGAAATCTTCCCTTCAGCCCCTTTTACAACTACACTGAACATCTACATTAAACATCTGCTCCATGAGCACTCAAGCTCTGCTCAAAAGGATTAAAGAAACAGAAAAACAGAAACAAAAGGGTGCAAGAAAAAATGTTCTTTTTGCCGGAGCCCACATTAAATATTCCTAATCAAGCATATCCCCCAGAAGAATCTTGCACATTAGATGACAGAAATCTAATTATGAAAGCAAGATTTTTATAAAATGGGACCAACCTAGTTAAAAGGAAAACATGAACCATAAATTTTGAACCCTATCATATTTCCTAGTCCTTGAGTGGGTCACAAGTAAGCAGATATTTATCCTAAATATTATGGTGTAGAAATTAGTACCTGATCTAAAATCTGTACTTGGCCCTACAAGCAACTTCTCCCTTAAATTAACTTCATCTCTACAGGAAATAAGTACAAAAACCTCAAAATACAAACCTTATCCTAAAATATTTTTTTAAAAAAGAGCAAATGAATCTGCAGAGCCACAAGAATTTTACTCAAGTCCCTATTTGTAACACAGGGTGTGCTTTAACAGTGTTATGATTCTGAATGTAGGATTATATGACTGGTTTATTAAAAATCAAAAAATCCCTGTTACTTGGGTCATGCTGCGCATCAGTAGTATTTAAAAAACCAAAATGAACACCAAAAAATACCCTAACATTGAAGGCTAAAACATCATTTTGCACCTTTACTTTTCATCTAAGACTGGTCATTCCAAAGTGAGAGAATTTTTGTCACAAAAAGATTCTATCAACTACTGCCCCTCTTTCAACACAGGGTCAACTCTAATTTTTACAGATACAAGTGAATTACCCCATTCCAGTTATGATGTCATCCTTAAACATTATGAAATGAGTGCTTTGAAATCACTCTTAGGCACAGCAGGATTCTGCAGACAATCTTTTGATTAGGCACTTACTATTGAGCTTTTCCAATTTAAAAGTTTGCCACTGAAATTCTCACACATATGGAATTGTATAAAGACAATAAAGGACATAAAAACTTCTTTTTTCCCTGCATGTGCAACACTCATGAGCATCCAGAAAATGCATGTCTGAACTCAAAGAACAGGAATGAGTATCAACAGCAGGACAATGCCTTTTGCTTCACTCTCAACTACATTTTGTAGTCAACCATAAAAAACTCTTAAAAGCACAAAAATGACAGACCACATTGAGACATCCAAAACAATACTCAACAATTACCGAAAGAAGTGTTCAGTTACGTATTTCCATCCTTCTGTCCTATATTGAATTTCTCACTCTCTCAGTTTACACTCCTGCTATGAACACCTCTCTCCAAAACCTGGCCACGTGTATTATTTTCCTAACAGATAATCCTTGTGATCACCTTCTTGAAAACCCTGTGAGTGGCATATACAGCATTTACCATCCTCCCCAGAGGAGGGGATGTGGACACCCCAAAGCTACACACAACTCTTCAAATCCATCACCATCAGCTATATTGCCTGATGGAAATACAGTGTTTACCTGAAATAGCTCTGAAAAACAAAAAAATCACCTTTCTAAAAGAATTGCAAGCAGTAAAACTCCTCCTCAGCTCAGGCTCGCTTCAGAATCTCTCTGCCAACCTCAGGCACCTCTTGCAGAGCTGACCCTCAATAATGAGTTCACACACTGGGAGTCCCCTGGTTTTCCCTTACAGATTTTTAGCCACCCAGAACTAACCACACTTCGCAATATGTATGGTTAATTTAACCCTGACAAGACTTTATTGTGTGCCCCCTAAGAGCCTGGCAGAACATGGATAACACTTGTTCTTTATTCTCCTCTGTTTAAGATTTCTTGGTATCATATACAGAATAAAAACCAAATTTGACTTAATAACCACGTATGTGATTTCAGGATTTTTTTTTATTTTTTAATCTACTTAATTTCATAGCATATTGGCAGAACTTGGTTTCAGTAGTAAGATAAGACAATCTCTCTTTGTATCCAGAATCAAAATACTTGACCTAAACAAACAAGGAAGGTGACAGTGGGGAGGAAAAATGTCTAGACTGAGTGACAACCACTCACTTGTCACCTTTAGCTCATTTCATCACAAATCATGCAGTCACAGAGGATGGCTTTTATGATCTGCTCTAACAAGCCTACTTTATTACACCTTAAAATTTAAGAGGCCTTCAAAGTGAAGCAAACATGGGGCAGTTTGAGTATTTTAGTGATGGAGTAAGAAGAAAGTGAACTACATACTAACACCATCTAGTGGCACCTTGCAAGGCTAAATGTGACTAACACAAATTTTTGGCTTGCTGAACTTATAAAGAGCAAGCTTTAATTTGATGACATACCTTGAAAAGAAAACTAATACAAAGCAAAGTTCCAAACCGGTCTGTGTAAAACAATTTGTGTTTCCTTAAACGCATTTTTTTAAAATTTAATTTTTAAGCAAGCACTAATATTTTAGTGCTTATCTGATGTGAAAACTAGTAATAAAATGGAGGATTAGCTGAAGAAATGCACAAGAGAAGCTTGGAAAGAGCACACATCTTGATTTAAATGACTGCTTTCAGGAAAAAAACTAAATCTTCACTGAACACCGAAGAGATATATACAGATTGCAGAAACAGCTTATAATTGTGCAGGTTCTACCCATTGTGGTGCTTTAACCCAGCAAGATGAAAACTGCTCTGCCATAAAATTAAAGCCATGAAAAAGTGAGAAAATTCCAAGGTTGAGCCAACAGCGTTGACTTTGCTGGCTAAACACCGGCTGGACAGGCAGGTTCAGAGAGTGGTGGAAATGGAATCACACCAGGAGTGCTCATGTGGGGGTCACTCCTGCTTCAGACCTTCATCAGCAACCTGGACAAGGGGACCGAGGCCTGCGGTTCTACAAGGCCAAGTGCTGGGGGGAAGAGGGGCTGGAAAGTGGGAAAAAAACCCCAAAACCAGACTGGTGGAAAAGGCCCTGGAGTGGCGGTCGCCAGCTGGATGAACATGAGCCAGTGGCACCCGGCCTGTATCAGCAGGAGCAGGGCAGTGACTGTCCCCCTGTCCTGGGCAGTGGTGAGGCCACCCCTCAAATCCTGCGTCCAGTTTGGGGCCCCTCAGGACACACAGGACACGGAGGGACTGGAGCATGTTCAGAGGTGGACAATGGGGCTGGGAAAGGGTCTGGAGCACAGATCTGATGAGGAGCAGCTGAGGAAGCTTGGGGTGTTTAGCCTGGAAAAAAGGGGCTCGGGGAACTCGCCGCCTTCTGCAAACTGCCTGCAGTGAGGTGAGCTGTCCACTCTGCTCCCAGCAACAAGTCCTGACAGGACAAACAGAATGGCCTCAGGCTGCACCAGGAGAGATACAGACTGGATATATATTGAAAGTTTTCTTAGTGACAGGGCTGTCAGGCATTGGTACAGGCTGCCCAGGGAAGTGGTGGAGTCACCATGCTTGGAGATATTTTTAAGATGCGTTGCAGGGGGACACGGTTTGTTGGTGGCCTTGGCACTGTTGAGTTATCTTAAAGGCTTTTTCCAACTTCCATGATTCTACAATTCTTTAATAACCAAAAAAATGTGGAAGTGAGAGCAGCAAAATGCGACTCGGGTCTTTTGTTTTAAGGCCTCGGGCAGATGCTGCTCTCTGTTTCCTCCAGAGATTTGTACTGAAAGTACCAAAGAGACAATCAAAGAAGCCTGAAGCACGTCTTCCTTTTAACACAGAATGAAGGCTGACACACAAAAGCAACATGAGCATAGACTTAAGACAGAAAAAAATCATCAAACAGTCCCCTAAGAAATTTTATTAACAACTCCACATCCTCATCTGGAAATGTAATGCAGCAGCAAAGTGGTGTGATGCCCACTGTCCCATAAAGTATTAAATGTGAAAGATCCACAAGAGTTTGACAAGAAGTTTACAGTTACAGAAATCCTTTATATCTTGAACTCTGTGAAAGTCTTAAAATACCAGTGAAGTAAAATCCAGTAAAATACCAGAGAAGAAATCAAATGGACTTTCATCAAGCTCAAAAGTCCTTCCAAGAGTGTGTTACACAAAAAGGACTTTTAACATCTAAGTGTTTAATAATTTCACCATAGTGAAAATTTTCAGACAACCAGTCACAAACATGGCCCTGGTATATTTTATAATAAAACTGTCGACTGCTAACCTCTGCTCCTTATACACACCATTTATAAAGAACATTTTAATGTTCTAAGCTTCCTTCATGCTACACAAATTTCATGCAATAGTTTAAACCACCTGAAATTAAGCCACCCAAAATTTATATCAATTTCAGGATGCTGTTAAACAGTTTTATATAGAAGAAACTAAAATTCTACCAGTTAGTTCCAGTTACAAACAACTAAATAAAAACCTTAAACCTAAATATCACACTTATTTGAAACAGTCATCTCTTCCTTGACTCATCCAAGCTATTTAATTCATGCTGGTTCTTCAGGACCCATCAGTAAGACAAGACAGCCCAGCAGGAACCAGCACAATCCTGCCCATGCTGCGAAGTTCTCCCTTATATTTTATAAAGTTACCACTCCCACCCTGCACCTCAGAGCACAGCACATGAAAATGTTTCCCAATAACAACACCTCCTTTCAAACTCCTGAAAAACATTAACAGCCACAGAGAAATTCCCTACAGAGCTGGAATATTAAGTACAAAGGAACACATATACATCGTTGAATTTGGGAGTTTCTCACAACCAAACAACTTTATAAAAGAACAATCAGAACATGTTTAAATTTTGGGTTTAGGCTGCATTGTAATAAGAGCTGCTCAATTAACATTATAGGGTTGGTTTTTTTTAAGTAGGGTTTTAAACTTTAGATTAATGATTACTAAAAAAATGTCCCTAAACTAACAAACACTATCTTATAAATCACATAAAATGTTTTTATATTAGTATTTCTGACAAAGCAGGCACCATCTATAATCAAAATAAATACTCGTAAAACTGTTCTGACATACAACATTTAAAAATGAGACTACCACCCAAGCACAATAAGAATTATTTTAGTGCAGTATTGTGTTTTAGTAACTGTGGCAAAATTATTTCATGTTTTTCTCCAATCATTAATTGATTAATTGCATTTTCTACTTGCAGGAATTCTGCTTAGGGAACAGCAATTCAAGGAGGCAAATGATTAAAGCACATCTCCATTTGTGCCACTGTGAGCTGTCCTCCAAGTCACAGACTGAACACGATCGATGCATGTGACCCTTCTGCAAAATAAAGATCCCTAAGGAAAAGAGAGATGATGTCAATCCACAAGCTCATTAAAGAGCAGTAGATCAGAACTCAAGTCAGCTAGAACCCAAACCTCAAAACATCACTATCTGCACTCCTTGCTGCTTATGGAAACCAGCCATGAAATAAAAAATAAACTCCAACTATAGGTGGAACATGTGTTTCTTTCAAGACCAGAGCACAGTAATGTGGTTAAAAACCCGTCTGTCCAAGAAATCCAGCAGCAAACACAGCTCACACGTTCACACCACGAGTCCTAACTGGATTCAGAATGTTCCCAGCATCCAAAGGCCTCCATGACAACCCATCCACCTCCTCCAGCAAAACCCAAGGCTGAGGTTTCACATTCTGGGGCAACTGCGTGGCATTTCTGTGCGGGGTTGTTTTTCAGTTGGATCAGTTCCCCACACAGCTGCAAGCTCAGCTGTGCAACCCCCAGACACGGGGGTGCCACTCAGGGCGTGCCCAGGCAACAAGAGATTTGGGAACCTCCGAAACAATCCAACAGCTGGGGAATAGCTGCCTTGTCAAAAAACAAAGGAGGAAGAATCAGATTAGGAAAACTCTACTGAGGAAAAGAAATACTTTTTACCAGGAGGAGTCAACGTTCCCATTTCAGGCAATCCCAAAGCCAAATTCTGAGCAGCCACGATCGATACAATGAAAGCTGAGCACAGAACCCGCCCTGAACGTGCAGGCAAAGCTGAAACCAATCCATCTGCAATCCTGGTGAAAACTGAATACGAGTCAGTGTCTCACTGATTCAAAACCTGCAAAAAGGCTGGCCCTTGTGTAGGACCTTCTCACAACGGCATCAACAACTCCATTCCATGGATGTAGAGAAAACCCTTTAGCTATGAACAGCAATTCAAACTTACTGCATTTTGGGAAAACTGCAACCTGCAAAGCAGCTTCCGATCTTTTAAAGGCTGCTTTAAAAAAAAAAAAGTGGTACTTTTTTTTAAAGTGGTACTGATACTCCAGTCTAAGCTCAAGTGTAATACTGAGAAGAAAGAACCTCATCTAGCAATTTCTGACCTGAATTCAAAACTTTTCTTGGAGAAAAGTACTTCTTAAGGAAGAAAAATAAAAACATTTATTTTGGAATTCAGCAGCTACAAGTGACAGAAAACTGCACTTCGAGGGAACTTGCAATATTTAACAGGTTTCATTAAAATAGTTGAATAGACTTCAGCTATCAGACATCAGCTTACTGCACATTCAAAGGTAGCCAGTCCCTCAATGATATCCTCTGAGTACAGGCAGCAAGGGCAGGATTAGCACCAATAATGGGAGTTTCAATGATGCAACCCTCCATGACTTTTTCCCCAGATCCCTCTTATGGTGTGCAAGTCCTAATTCTTCCCAAAAAATGACCGACAGTCTCAGTACATTCAGAAGAAGGTATTAGCAACATCAAAATATTAAAAACATGCAACCATGCATGATCCTTCACTGCCAACGAGTTTGTGAAAAAACGAGGCAGATCTGAGGAAACTACCAACGTGAAACCCAGATCTGTCATCCCAGCACTGCTTCAGTTGACCACAGATCCCAGTCCTACAGTCAGCTCACCATTTTCTCTGCTCTGCACAAATTCCAGTGCAAGCATTTTTAAACAAAGAACGCTCTCGCCACTGCCTTCATCAAAAACACTTCATACATTATATACAAAGGTACATGCATTTATTGAAGATAATTAATTAACGGGCTAACAGGCTTTTAAGGGAAAAAGAAACTGTGGAGCATTATGCATGCTGCTATCGTGTGATATTTTATTAATTATATCCGACTTATAAAACACACTGACTTCTCCCTAACTTTGTCCATGACTAAATTCAAACTCCACAGATTTATGGTTGTGAAGACCATGCTCCTTCAACATTTTTACACTTCTGGAACTTCATGATTTAAAATCTGGGTAAAATATACATTAGTGGCATCAAAATATTATGAACTCTCTTTACTTTTCTATTCTAAATCATATAAAATTTAACGATAATGCAATTAAAATGCATGATAATTAAAATAACACAAATCTGTATCATGTAATAAAATTTATCTTTACTTTATAATGGAACACAAGCATGCTACTTCTTTTAAACAGTGGAAGTAAATTAGTTATAGAACACACCTTTGACTTTCTGCATTGAGGGTAGTAGTTTTACAGCCTTTGGGACAAGAGTTCAAAAACTGTAATGAACAGGAACATATGTCCCTCTCTTAACAAAAAACCCCTTCAACTTCCCTTTTTACATCAATTTAAATTAATCCGCTATTCTCAACTACTACTATACTTCTTTGAAAATACAGATACTTTTGGGTTTTTTTAAAATCTCAATAACTAACAAGGCTTTTTTGTCTTCTTGAGGCTTTTTTACGATTGAGATGCGACTTTATATAAGCAGCATCTAAGAAAGTATTAAGTGGTTTAATTCAGATTTTTTTACAGTTTAATGTTTCTTCTCACATTGTTGTGCTAATGCTGTTTTACAGTTCTGGAGAACTGGTATTTTCAACCATCAACTGGATGTTTTATGGTTGTTTTTAAAACCATACACAGAATACAAAGCAGATTCCCCATCAGTAAACCCAGCCTCTGATCCACAGCAACACCTGGTCCTGTCACTCTTAACTGTTATCAACTCAGAAGCAGAGTTAATACAGGTTCAGTCCATAATCCTGGGCTGGTTCTGCTAAGTAAAATATATCCAAAAGGTCACACTGCACTCCTAGCTTTATTAGGCTAATGAGAAAGAGTGGCGTGCATTTTTCTGCAGAGGGGGTGGCAGAATTTTCCTAAAAAAAACCAAAAGCACAGGATCAGACTATTCTTCACTACATTTTGCAGACAGCATACTGCCATGTTCCCTGCAGGCTTTCCCATGCCTCTGCATTTGGAAACATCAGTGCTGGTATCACACTCACTGGATGGGAGGAGGTACAAGACAGATGCCTCCATCACCCAAACCCTCCTGAATTTACAGACTGAATTTAGACACCTACAAATTCCTCCTGAGAAGCACCCAATCTACATGTTCCTCACTTTAGAAACGAAGGTCCCAGGAAGCCAGACTCACACTGTGTAATGTCAGACACTGAGCAGACACGCTGCCATCCGACAGCGCAGAGCCAGCCTGAGTCACCACGCGGAGCTGCTGAACCTCTCTCAGCTGGAACTCATCTCCCCGTTCCTGCATCCCAGGGAAACTGCAAACCAGTAACTCGGGGTTTGGAAAAAGGCCTGGGGTGGTGGGAGCACACCTTTGCAGGGTGGGGGTGTTGTTTGTTTCCTACTCAAACAGAACTGCATTCGTGTTAACGTTAGAAAGCGGCGACAACGGAAAAATAAAAAGTAAATATTCTGATAATATGTCTAATTCTAATACACCTGTTCTACCCAGCTTTCACCCACAATCACTGAAAGGCAGGCAGCCATCAGACACTGGGACTGCCAGCCAACTTCATACCCCAACCAGGAGTGTTTTGATTGGATTTTTGTTTGTCATAAAAAAAAAAAAAAAAGAGAGAGAAGCAAGAACAAAGTTGTTTTTGTAAACACATCACCAGTCTTAATTCTTTTATGGGCTCTGAAATACAGTACCAACAAAAGAAAACAGTGATTGAGCCCAATGTTTTTTATTCTGTTGTGTCACTCACACTGAAGAACAATTCCCCAAAGACATTTATCAAAAGTACTAAAAATTCTTACCTTTTGGATAATCTTCCAATAAGAGGTTGAAGTGACCTAACTGACAAAAGAAATCAGACTCGACCTTTCCTTCAGCTTTCAAAATTAGCGATTCATAGCAGCGAACAGCCTGGGAAAAAGAAATACAAGGTTTTAAAAATTCTGTATTTTACTAAAACAAATAATACATTTTCTGAGAAATAACAAAGTTTTTCATTAACTTGAAAGACAAGGTCTACAAACACTCTCAATAACAAAGTCAGCATCACTTTTCAAAGAAGAAATGTAAAATATAAGACAGAACAGATCTGGAAGCTTACAGATTCTACTGCAAATTGACAACAAATGAACAACAGAAATTTTCTCTGCTTCATCTGTGGACATTTGATTTCCCAACACAAAACAAACCTCTACTTACATGAACATTTTTAATTTTAAAACAAATGAAATACAAAAGGATCGATTTAATTCCTACCAATCTGCAATGAAGAAACCTCTGATTTTATTCTCATTGTGATACTTTTTCCCTGAAGAAATCATTCTTCATTTAGGTTATTTCACTCATTTTTGCTAAACCAAAGAACACACTACCTCAACATGGTTCCTCTTATGCAATTCATATATCTTAATATGTTTCCCAAGATCCAATTCTTTTCACATCTATTGTGTCATAAAATAATTTACTTCCTTCTATAGAGTAAGAAAAGCTAAAGTCAGAAGTGTAAATCCAATTAGAAATTAATTTCAGTTTGAGAAAAGTTGCCCCAGAAGCAAAGAAAGTTCTGTGCTATGAACAACACATTTTTAACAAGTGAACTGGCACCTTCCATTCACCATAATTGCCATGACCTTTAATCTATTACATCCTTAGCTCACGACCCTGTTTACCTCCAGACCTTTTTTACACTTTGGGAATGAGTAAATAAATAAATAGAAATCACTTTCCCAACTTTCTGAACTTATCAGCCAGTGAATTGAAGCAGTTGAACAAAATTAAATGGAGGGAAGGTCCTTTGCACGAGCAGTTCTCAAAAGTCAGACAGAATTCAAACAAATTCTAATTCCAGCTGGTTAATCTATGACTTTCCCCTATTTCTGGTGTAAGTTTCAAATTTGGTTGCAATTATGAACTCCTTGATTTTATTACATGATAGTAATCAAAGACCACGGGTCCCTTCCATCTCAGCACATTCTGTGATTCTGTGAAATGAGAACTTCCTTAGATTTTATTGAAACTCTAAAACATTCAAAAGAAGGATGGAAATCAAGCTAAATATTTAAATCAGTAGCCTTGCCCATGTTTACAATTTACTTGGAGTACATTTCTGTTAATCATGGAAATGAGCAATGCCAAAAATGAAAAGAGGACATGGCAAGAAATAGTTAAACACACCTGTGGAGAAGCCAATCACTGATCTAATCTGTTCTCAGTGGGTCACAGTCTGTACCCCAGCACCGAGGTGGATCACATACTTTCACCCAGTTCCAAGTCCAGAAAAGCCTTATTTTATGACTGTTTTCAGAGGCAAAATTCTGATGAATCAAAACTATGCTGTGACAGGACTGCGGCTGTACATGTGGTATTAAAGTGTTTTATTAAAACATGAAATTTGTTTACATAAATTTTAAGTATGTATTTCAAACTGTAGCTATTTCGCCATGTTCTGAAGATACCAAATTTAGATGAGTATTTGCCTCTGCCTCAAAGATCTGCAGAACTTCCTTCATGCACTGCAATCTTTGCCCTAGCAAACTGCAGGGGAAGAACTGCAATTCTCTTCACCATGGATGAAAACTCCTCTAATTTTATTCCTATCACTATGAACACCTCTTGCAGTCATCAATTCCCCATCTTAAGAATATCATGCCTAAAATCACAAGCAAAGCACACAAGTCTAAAGTGCATTTCTTAAGATCATTATTTGTGTATGTACTGATTCTTAACACCAGGTTCACCAGCTGAACCCATTTGCAAATATCTTTGTGCAGAGCCTTGTTTTTGGAACTGTGCTTCCTCTCTCCACTTTCTGGTCTCATCTCTTGATTTGTACAAATAAGAGCAAAATTTTTGATGGTGCCCCTAACGTTACTGTTACATGCTGTTTTGTAGATAGGCTTCCATTTTTCTGATGATTTGCAATACCTGCTGCAGCTGCTGAAGAAAGCAGTCATAATTTCTTATTATTTTCTTAAATTGGTATTTTGTCTTTGCAATTCAGAACATACAGAAACTGCCACCACAACAGGTAAGCTACAATAAATACTGGAGAGGAAGCCAGGGTAGTTTATTTCCTGAATTAGGCTACAGGTGTTAAAAGAGAACTTGACTTTATGAACAAATGTAACAAGATTTTTCTGTACAGATGTTCAGGGAAATTATAAATCATGTGCACTTTAACATTTAAGTGTTTGGGGACCCTCAACATCCCCATAGCCCATTTTTAAATAAATCCTCTTTAAAAGATGTATCACATGTATCTGAAGCACTGTATGTAGCAGGGATCTAAAAACATGTGCCCAAGCCTTCCACAGAGCTCAGAGTAACTCTCAACAAGGCAGATTCTCCCTTGCTGTCAGAACACAAACTGAAGATACTGCTAAGCCACCTCACTGATGCCAGCACAAGGCAAGGCCTAAAGCCCCAGAACTTCCCCTTTCAGCCACATTTAACTGTAAGTTATCTGTTCCTGTAAGAGCAATTCAATTACACCACTAAAGCAAACCCCCTCCTCTGACCTCTAACCGGTTTGCAACATCATCAGCAACATGCTCCTACTTATGCAAACTTAACTTGGGAAGGCTGCTTCAAATGAATGCCTTGAATTCTTCCAGCACATTCTAACAAAACCAAACAGAAACTGAAAGCAAGCATTCCTCCCCCAGCAGGAATGCCAAGTCAGCCCCTGGGTTCCTGAAGGAAGGGTAGGTTGGTCACTGTATGGCCCCTGCTCTTCCCAGGCAGGGCAGAGTCGCCAGGCAAAGAATTACCCAACTTTGGTTTTGGCCAAGAAACCTTCTCCCCCGCCAGACTCAGCCACAAAGATCTTTAGAAAGTACCAAGAAATTCTGCACAGGTAAGAATTAGTCGCTGTTGAACAAATGGATGCAAAAGGGAGGTCACAACTGCATGTGTCTGTGTATGTTGTCTTTGAAGGAACAACCAGGAGATCTCATTTTAGTGGTTCTTTTAACTCCAAAGGCCACCTATGGCAACACTTGTACGACCATTTAAATTACCCCAAGACACTAAGAATTCTAAGGAAGTTAAAAACTCCCAAGGTTTTTAAGCATTTTTATTTCTCCACACTTCATGGACCTCTGCATGCTTTCAATGGAGTCAGCCTTGAGAAATGCCAGTATTGACAAATTAACAAGAGAAAGACCCAGAAATGAGAAGGAAGATTGCTACACAACATTGTACACTTCCTTCCCTTGGTTCAAGGCTACAAGAAGATAAAAGGGAAACATGAAGAATTTCGGAACTTGGCAAAATAACCACCTGCAGCTGCTTCCCAAGGTGGCAACCTGAGCAGAAACAGGAAACCAATGCAGGAATGGCTGCAGGAAAAGAACCTGGCTTATATGACACCAAAAAAGTAACAATATTCATGTTGTTTGCCACCTTTAACCGAAGTACTACACTGCTGTCACACAGATTCCCTCTCATTACATCACAGTTCATGACTGGGGCACCCTGATTGCACACATTCAACTGTCAATTCTTAGGATACCTTTAAGTAAAGTACAGTGAAGAAAAAGGCTTAGTGTATTTAATAACTCAAAGAACTAGCACAATCTGTCCACAGAAAGAAGAAATAATTCTAGAATCACCTTTAAAATGCACTACCAGACCCCTGTGTGTTCCCTACTTATCATTCCAATGGATAAGGAACTGGGTTATATTCCTTCTGTTTTAAAAACATTCCCTCCCCACACTCATAAAAAAACCCAACCAAACAAAACCAACCCCATAAACTAAATGCCAGTTTTGACCATTATTAATATAATGTCATTTCATTAAGGAAAGACCCTAGAGTCAAGAATATACCATAAAAAAATATACCCAACCCAAACAAATTTAACTGTTAAATCCAACAGATAAAACCAAAATTCTAAATATTGTATACCAGAGTCACCAAAACATTACAGCTCTGTTTTATAAATAAAAAGAACAGTGTTCTTTCTACTTCAATTAATATGAAGAAAAAAACCTTTACCATTATCATTGGTTGCAACTGTTTGTATTTTACAGCACAAATTCAAACTACTGTTAAACAACTGTAGTAAAAAAGAAGGAAAAAAATTAAATACAGCTTGTTCAGATTGTTTCTGAAGATAATGTGTTGCTATCCTTTCTGCATCATGACAAGCATGACTGACCAAAATGAAACTAAGCAGGGTAAATGGCAAAATATGACAAAATATTAACTATTAATTCTTTAATCTATTAATGATATGAAAATGGAGGCGTGCACTGAATCAGCATAAACATAGAAAAAACCCTGGCAACTACCAAAAAGCCAGCAATCTGAGCTGTTAACATGGCAACAACCAGGCAGTACCGTACAGCAAAAGAAATTATTTGAATTTTACTGGGTAATAAATTAACTGCTCAAGAACAACACAGCATTTCAATGCAGACAATACAGTGTAAAAATCACAAATTCAAAGCTTCAAGAAGTCCCTAAAACCTTCAAATTCACGACATAAAACACTATTGTATGTGTAGATAAGCTGGGGGAGGGGTGACAAAACTGAGCAGTCGCTGCTACTTTTATTGTGCCTCCAGTGACCCAACCGCATGGGCAGGTAATGAGAACACAGATTCCACAGGAAAATTGGAGAGGGAGACATCAGCAGACTCATGACAAACGAAACACACAACTACAGTCATGGTTAGAAGCAGAATTGTTAATTAGCTCGTCTTTTCTCCTTATGGAAAATAAAGTAACTTAGGTGGACAGCACTGGCCCCTGAGGCGGCGGCCACACATCCCTCACGGGTACCAGGGTGCGTGTGCTGGGCTCCTTCTCCCTCCCTACCACTGAGGAGGCTCCAAAAGGCTGATTTTTCCCATCCCTTCCTCCTTGCCACAGTTCACCAAGATGCACACGTGATTTGCTAACAACAATGACAAGGATTTGCTCGCCCAGAGAACCTCCTGGTGAAGCTCCGGCTCTGCAGCAGCGGGGCCGTGAGCAGGGCTCCCTTCAGCTGAGCACAGAGGAAAAAAGACAAGCCTGGATTCTTCTAAAGTTAAAATTATTTTTTCCTCCATCAATGACTGGCTGGATAGACATCACTTTCTGAGCTGTAGGTGATTTACAAGAACATCTCGTTTGCTTTTGCAGAGAAAAACACACCATTCTTATTTGACTGAAGATAACCTAGATTAATGCAGCAGATCCTCCACTGAAGGCTCTCATTATCTATTGGCACAATATCCTTAACTTCCTTTACTTTCTTATTCAACAGCAATTCCCACTACAGCTTTCAAAGCTTCTTTATATGCTCGGTCTTTCCAATGCTTATATTCTGTCATAAAATTTCTCTCTCCATTTTGCACATTTGCTCTCCTTGCATTTCATGTATGGACTATACTATTCCAAAAGCCTCAGTAGGAGTGCTGAAACCACAGCTTGCTGGACACAAATATGCTCAGACCCCAAAACATTCAGGCCTCAAGAAGGAAAAACTGGCCTCTTCAGTAACTTTGTTCTCACAAAACTTCTATGGTATATTGGAACGTTATAATATAGAGGAACGCTATAATAACAAGGTTATTCTAGTCTGCTAGTAGCACTTCGGATCAAAGTCTTTATCACTTCAGGGGCAATTAGTAGAGAACAGGAACTGTTCCTCCTCAAATATTTCTCAAGAAACCTGTCATCAATTCTGGCTAATTTATTTTCTTATGACTAATGCTTCATGAAACAGAATACAAGAATAAACAGTGCAGGAAATAAAGAAAAGCAGCTGCACACGTGAGCTACATGCACAGCCTGATGGTCACAATTGAGATGAATTCTCTTTAAAAACCACTACTGTAGTCTAGGACTTCTGTGCTTCCAGATTATACTGAAGATGTAACAAATTTTTTTTGTCCAAATGATGTCTAAGGTAGATGAGAGATGACACAGTAAGCAGCAGTAGTAAGGGCAAGGTCGCTAAGCTTACAAGGGAAAATTAACATGAACTCAATTATCAGTGAAAACTGAGGGATATTGCTTCATAAAAAGCACAGAACTGCAGAACAGAATACAAAACAGAATACATGCAAATCGATGTTTAAATGGAGAAAAGTGACATTTTACTGGGGAGTAAAAAACTTGCCTCTCCTGAATACAGAACACTTGCAAGACATTCTTGACAAGCGTTTTCTGCCAGACAGATGCAAACTCAATAGTTTACATATTAAAAATAGTTTACATACATAAAATACAGGAAGCTTACTCCTTTGCAGCTGACAGTGTCCATAACCAACCGCATTTTATGAAAAATTTGTTGATTGGAGCTTATGTGGTGAATCACTCTGCATTAATTCTAAGTCCACCTGGAGGATGCAATCCTCTTGGTTTTTTTTCTTTTAAATACAGTCAGACTTACAAATATCAATGTCTATGTACATACACACACACCTGCATCATTTCTAGAAATTCTAAATCATTAGCAAGCAGAATCATCTCTATTCTGTCCCTGAAAATATTTCATAATCAAGCGACTCAGGAGATTATGTCAAATTTTATATGAAATTTTATCATTCCAAATCCTTTACAGTTAATCTTTACAAAAACCCAAACAGACAAACACAAGCAATTTTCTTTTTTTTCCAAGTGGAGGTAGATTTTTCACAGGCGATTGGAATATTATTTTTACCTGAGACTATAGGAACATCTTTTTGCCTATTTTTACCACAGTAGGTCTATTTCAAGTAGAATTGCAGCACCTTAATTTAGCAATTTTTCAAGCTCATGAATACTTTGTCACACACAAAAATTCAAGACCACTAAATCGGATTTTATTTTAGCAATTCTCACCTATACCAACAAAGAACATGATAAATGAGGTGTGGCATGTCATACTTCAGAAGATTTAGACAGCTAACACTGACAGACAAAACTTCTCTTTTTTTTTAACGTTAAACTAGTTTATCTAGGAGTCTGTGGGGTTTCATACAGATTTTAAGTAAGATATGATAGGAAAAAATAAAATTGCTTTCATTGGGTAAATTATTTTTGAAACGTAATTTAAATCAATACAGAAAAATACAACCAAACACAGAAACCCACCTAAAAATAAAGCCAGAGTCTGCATCAATAGCTGCCTCTTTTACCTAAGGAAAAAAGGATCTGAATAACCTATTTATGCAAATATCTCTGAATTTGGACACAAGTCTTTGGAAATGTATCACTGACTATCAGGCACCAAGCATAAGAATGACAACGAAACAAAGAATAAAGAAACTTGGAAAAAAAAGGGCACTAATCAGAGAACAACATACATACATATGCACAAGACAATGTCTACCAAGACTGACACAACAAATATGTATTTGTGAAAATACCTCGTTTCAGACTGAACAGAATGATTTTTCTGTGTTGTTTGAATACAAGACAATATATAAAGACAGCTACTAAAAATTATTTAAATCTACCAAGTGCCCTGCTCTGCTCAACCTGCCCAGTCTAAATAAACTTCAGTCCCAAAAGGGTTCAAGCACTAGAGGTAGCCTGGCACTCCGAAATAATATTGCTGGTAGCTTAGACTGAAAATACAAGGAAAAGATGATTTCTTTTAGAAGAATGGAACTGAAAATGGGTCAAGAGCTGTTTCATAAAGAAAGTGTAAAAACTAATGCTAATAGGGTGGGAAGTGTGGAATTTCCAGCACCACAGGAGATACAGAATTGGTAAAGGCACATTAAGACACAAAGAATTTAAAAAAAAAATCTCAACGGAATGAACCTGGTTTTAAATACTGAAATATCCCTATTTCAAGGTGTCTCACAATCCTGGTACTTTTAAAGTTACCACAGCCAGCACAGCAGAAGGGTCCACCCCAATGATTTTCCATCGCATCACAGAAATCTCCCGTATAGGTACAGTCCACATAGCACATTCCTTTTTCCACAGCCATTCATATTTTCTCCTCTGAGGCTGCTTAATTATGCTTACACAATTATGCTCACATATAAAAATGAGCAACACTGGAACATAACCAAATGTGCATGAAAACCAGCCTGCACAGAAAACTGTTTTGCAGGAGAATTTAACACGCACAAAACACCTTGAAAAGCAGCACAATAATTCCCATGAAGAGCTGTAACCCTTGTCTGCTAATGCCAGCAAACACTCAACCTTATCCCTCACCCTTTCCCCCCTTGTGTGGCAATCTGAAGGAAAAGGAATTGCAATGAGGAAATAAGAGGGACACAATCCTCTGGATAACAGATAATCCACAGCTAACGAGCAACACCACTGCTGAACGGCAGAGCTGGTGAACCTTATTCCAGGAAAGAACAAATGTCTTTTTTCTGCTATGTGGCAGTAACAGGTAGGGGAAGTATATTCACAGAGATTTCAGATTTTACATTTATGCACTACAAAGCCCAAGACCAAATTATTTTAGCAACTAGTACGCATTTGCATCAAAATGTGCACTGAACACCGACTAAAATGACAATACACTCAAAACATTGATTGGGAGCTGGCCAGCAGAGTCTTCTGACAAGTAAAACCTGATAGTGAAGTGTCACAGGCAAAACATCCTAAAGACTCCTGGAGCTGTAGGGTAAAGAGCCATCTCCTTGAATAATGCCTCCCAAGCCCTATCAAATCTGGCATCCAATATACAGATGGACATTAAAAAATACCAAGTGGGAAAACATTTATGTGTGAAGCTTAATGCCAAGTCTCCATCTATCTTGTATGTACTTAAAGGGACACTACTGAACTTGAAAACAGAGACAGCTTCAAAGCATGAAATTCCTGGTAATTACAGCAAGTCAGAAACCAACTCTATTATAGGAAGGAAATGGGATGCATAAAAAATTCACAAGAAACTCCAGAATATTTAAACTATCTAAGGACTTAAATCCAGACAGATCAAGATTCAAGGCTTCACTTTATTTAAAACAAATATAATTTAAACTTGAGCTGTCCCTACTCATTACAGGTGCCACAAGTATCAGATTCCAGAGTCAACCTCACTTTTAAGTCAAAAGTGACCACGATTCTCTGAAGGACAGAGGCAGAATGACAGACACTAAGCTTCCACCTACTTGTGGAGAACTCTGCTCCAGCCATCCTTTCCCCATGCACAACTACAGTATGACTTAGGGTAGAAAAGGAGGATTCAGTGATTTAAAACAAACAGCTGGATAAAGAAAAATGCAATCCATTCATTAGCAGTGACTGACTGAGGTGTTTGGGCACACCACCATCTGTCTTGGCTGAACGCTCCATAGGCTCAATTATCAGTTCTCAGTTCCATCTTACAACTTGAACAGAAAAGGTTAAAAATTATGAAATAAATGAAAATCCAAAACTAGCTTTCACATCTTCAAAACATTATTAACTATAGAGTTTTTTTGAGTTTATTAAAAGGTGCCTTACAAATGAGTCATTACACTTTAGGAAAAGCAATACACATCCCGAACAAATTGGTTTCTAAAGGTCAACCTTGGGCACGTCTCTTAATTAAAAGTTTACACACAATTCATGAACCTTACACTGTTCATTATATGTTCCAGTCCCAACAGAAAATAGCTAATAGTCTCTTTAAAATGTCTACATGTAGACTAAAAAAAAAACAGCACAGTGTGGATTCCACTGTATGGAACCCAGATCTTTAACGCAGCATTTAACCTGTGTTGTACCCACACAACCTTTTCAGAGTGACAAAATCTCTAAGCACTAACACTGCTTGTCTGTCAAAACCAGAGAAAACCCAAAAATTTTTAAAACAACCATCGAATTGTTTAAAAGCAGTTTATAAACCTACTGAGATGTGAAATTCAGGACCAGAAATTTGAAATGGGACACAAAGAGGTGTGAGGATCAGCACTGAACATCAGGAAGTTCTGTTGGCACCATTCATAAACCAGGATGTGAATGCAGTTCATTCACTAAACCCCTGAAGAGTCCATTATAATACTTAAACTACTGTAATGTTTGCATTTCAAATGAAATAATGTTAGAAATAGCTGAATTCTATACATCAGACATTTGATGAAGTTGTCTTTTGATGATCATGCCATACTCCACAGGGCTCCCTCCACAGAAGGTGTTTTCCTAAGTTCTCTCTCCAGTTAAAGCTGTCATGACTTGGGCCTTTAGACAAACGATCAATTCTGACATTATTTACAGTGGCAGACATCAATTTCAATTACACATTAATGCCAAACCTTAGAATGAACTTCAGCAGTTTTACAAGCAATACAGTTTCCAAAATGCAACTGATACTGCAAGAAATGCATCAAAATTTTGACCCAAAGCCATAAAGTCACTAAGAAGTTTCCATTAAAATGACAGTTCTTGACACTGAAATGTTGACTGTTCTTCTTATTAAAGATTTGGATGAACAGGACACACCCTTGTCTCCAATTTCACTGTCATTAATGTAATCTATCTTTGCTTACAGATAAATTCACGTTCAAAGCAGTCAGTGACCTGATCATAGATCTCTGAATTGACAGAACGCACCAGTGTGTCAAGCACAGCTAACAAGAGCTCCTTACAATGCAGGAAAAGCTAATTTCCACAGAAGACTGGATTCTTTCAAGTCCCAGAGAGTTGAATTCATCATTATTAGACGATGCATGTGGAAAGGTGCATAGAACGTTACATTTGCTTTCCTTAATGTGCATAAACACTCCACTGTACCCTGAAAAATTTCTGCCAAAACACTGTGTCACCATGAACAAGCAATTCCCCTAGAGAGGAGCAAGGGAAAGAGCAGAACAACCCAAAAATCTCTGAATCAAGCACAGCAGAGTCAGACACTACATTAAGTTCTGAAGCGTCCGCTGGGCACAACCGGAGGCGTGGCAAATAAAAGCTCGGACAGAATAAAGGAGTGAGAGGAAACATCAAGTAAGAGATGAAACCTCTGTCACAGCGGAATGCCAGGGAAGGAAAGGAGATCACAATTTACTCAAGCCCTGAAGGACAGCACCTTCTCCACTGCTACCGTTCCATCCCTGCTCCAGCCTCCCATCATCACCCCCCAACACAAAGCACCTCCCCAAAATAATCACTGCACTCGTGCCAGTCACTAAGAGAACAAGTGATTATCCCTCTGCAGGGAATGTCTGGGGCTGATGAAAACATACAAAGGTGAAAAATTTAAGAACAGCTGAAAATGTATCGAATTTAAATTAAAGCCATTTTCAAATACTCATAAAAGGAGAAGGGTAGCATGCGAGTCAGTCCCAAATGTCAGTCTTTTTAAGCCCTTTATTTTGAAGTGTCAGCTGTAGTACAAAGGGCTCTTTTTCCATTGCTTTCTGCAGTAACAGATTTTCTTACAGCCAAAAAAAGCAAACCTCATCATTCTGGACCACCTGTGGCCTGTCCTGTGAAAGCAACAGGAGGTGGGTAACCTTTTTGCTTAAGCTTGGAAACATAAATAACACTTGCACATGTGAAAGAGAATATTGATGATGTCTTTAGGCCACAGATGGAGGGAGAACTGGCATATCCTGGGGTGCATGTGGCTCACAGGGAAAAACTCCTGACTGGCGAGGCCCGAATTCTGCCCAGTGCATGGAAAGTAATCCATAAACTCCAGCGTGCTGAACATGGATTTCAAGCTTCTTTTGCTGTGAGATAACTTGAAAAGCTCCAAGTCTTTCTGGAACATCCAAAGTTTGAAGCTCGTGCAGATTTTACTTCCACACATTCCCAGGCTGCTCATGTCGTGCCAGTCCCTCTCACACACAGGCAGATCCAAATAAGCACAACCTCAACTTCATCCTGATTTCTGACATAATGCTTCTAACCCACTGTGCCTTTACACTGCACATTGTACAGCAGAAGTAAATAAATTTGTCAAAATTTATGCCTCCTGTGCAGTAATGGCATGAGATCTGAGACTCTGGGTCAGTCTCTCACACTCGTGTCATATTCAACAGCTCAAAGTGCTTTCATTCTTCTTGTGAGTCAGGCCAACCCCTACCTAAAATCTACTTTCACACGTATTTTATAGTGTCTAAGTAACACAAAATTAAACATAAAAGGAGAACTGCTGTAATATTAACTACACTTATTGGTCGTAACCTATCATGCTATAATTATCTCTATAATTTGCTGTGATAAGATATTGGCCTTTGGACTGAATTTATGGTCTTATTTTAAGATTATCAACTGTAAATGAGGTAAGAACATTGCAACTCCAAGCCACACCCATCAGATGGCTTTTGAAAGGCAGTCTGGGAGACACGTAGCACTGAAGCATTATACAGCCACCTGAGATCCTGAACTCTGTGACAGGCTTGTTAAAACTGCTGAAGAAAAAAAAATCTCACGTACATTAATTACTGGAGGATAAGTCAACAAACCAAGATGAGTATATGCTGCCAGCATAAGGCAGATAAATAAAAGCATGAAGGATTCTGGAGCTCGATGAGGAAGGACTTCCAGCAAAGTTAAAATAAGATGCCAGTAAGTCAGACCAACAGTCAGCCCTGTGCAGCAACCTGTCTTTGTATTTACTTGAACAGGACATGGATTAAAACAGCAATCATGAAAGATCAGCACAGCTTTTACATGAACCCACATTGTTAAAAAAGCATCAAAGACAAGAGGTTAGCATACAGTGACTTTTTTTTTTTCCCTTTGTATTTTTTCCAGACTACATCAATTTAAGTTCAGAAACTTCCCTGGCACAGATGGGAAATGCTCCTGATGGATTTTCCTTCCATTAACTTTCCCCACCACTTTCTAAAGCCATGCCCACTCATCTCACACTAACAATACTGGACAGCCAGCAGCTCCACAGGCTAACTGCAGGGAACCATCTTGTTCTCTGAATCTGCTTCCTCATTTCACTCCATACTCCCAAGCTCTTGCAGCAGAAGAGACAGAGAAAAATCTGTTCTAAAAAAAATATTAGAAATATTAACATAATCTCAGCAGATTCTGTACAATTTCCCCACATTCAGTAAAGACAGAATTGAATACATGTAGAAGAGAACTGCAGGGTAAGAGGAAAGAAGAGTCTGTACTGTAAAAGGAAGTCTCAATATCTCAAATTATTTACCTTAGCAAATCAAAAGCTACTATGACTTTTCTACAAGTACCAACAGGACAAACACCAGGGAAAGAAGAGCTATTTCAGCATAACAACAATGCTACCAAACAAGTATATAATTTTAGACTGAAAATTTAAAATGTATTTGAAAAATCAGAAAATTAGGCTCTTGAACAGCGTTCAAATGCAAACAGTAGAAGCAGAAGGGCTCTTTTAAGTACTCTTTGGTATCACGTGTAAGACAGCAATTTTCATAAATACAATGCCATTCCATATACCTGTGTATCTGTGACACAGCTACACGCAATGTGAAGGGACAGGCTTGAAAAACAACTAGAAACTCTCACGTAAACCTATGTATTCTCTTGTGTTTCCTCTCAAAGAGTCTGCACAAGACTTTGAAACAATTTCTATGCAAGTGAGAACAGACCAATACCAATACTTGCTATAAAGAGCTGAATTGTTAAGCAGAGGGCTTACGCCCTTGAGGCATGTCTGAATAAGAGTATTTCAGAAACTTTAGATAAAATTAACTCCTTAACATTTTGAAATACCACATCTTTACTCTCCTGACAGGAGGCAAACACAGAATAAGTGGAGAGAATAGCCACAGAACCAAAACCCACAGACAGTACTATCTGCTACCTGTCCAGCTTCAACAGCATAAATACTTGTGAGGATCAGTGCTTGGAGTCTCTCTAGAGAATCCCAATTTTAAATATTAATTAATAAAATAGTTAATGAAAAACAATTTTACAGCAAATATATTTAATTTTTCAAGAACCAAACCCATTTCTTATAGTCATTCAGAAATTTTTTTTGCTATAATTTCAGCATGACTCCATAAGCCAAGCACTAACACTGTGGGTATATCAGTATCATTTAAACAACCAAAGCTTTCTATGCTCACACAAAACAGCTTCCTTTTATACCAAGAATATGCTTTTCAAAACTCTCTTGTGAAATAATATTCTACGAAATTTCAAGAAAAGTTTTAGTTTAACTACTCCCTAGGGAAGAAAAATGAAAGAGTAAAAGAATATTCACCAAAACTCAGCAGCATTACATATTCTGTGACGGGCTTTCAAAACATCATGTAGAAAATGAAAATGTTTTTGAAGAAAAACAATAAATGGTTATCCATAACGTTGTTAACAAATAAAGAGGTAGCAAACAACAAAACAAACACCACCTTCCCCCACAGAAATGAGACTGGGTATCACTTCTTGAACATCTTTGGATGTCTGGTGCCCAGCATGCACTGCCTGCCATAGCACAGGGCCCAAGAATGAGCGCTCTGACCTCCAGAGATAACACCAACAGGCTACAAGAAAGCCAGGCCCTCGGCAATCATCCCGCTCACACATTTAAAAAAGATATGTAACATTAAACTCCAGTCCCAAGTTCCCTAAAGTATGCTCCAAGTAATGGTTCACAGCTCCTTTTTTTTTTTTTAAAACAAGATGTTCCCCCACCCACTTTCAGATGAGCAGACACACCATTATTTCTGCATCGTTTATCTGGTTGGTAGGCTTCAGACTCAGACTTGCTCTTTTTTCCAAAACATGTATAAGCAGCCACTGTCACCCAGTATTTCGAAATGGTCTTAATTCTCTAAAGCAAAGAATTTTTCTCACAAAACCAGAAATACCAACAAGACCAAAAGCAAATGATAAAAGCAGCAGCAGATCCAACAAAATACAGCATTACAGTTGGATTCTGCTGTCACTTTTGTACAGGAATCAAAAATTAAACAGCCAATTTATTATTCATTTTCATCAACCCAAGTCTAGGTGTGGCATGTTGGATTAAAAGTAGCCAAGAGCTGTTTTCAGTATTGATGCCCTAATGCTGCTACTTGCTTTCACTATCAGAAAGTCACAATTGTCTCCAGTGATCACAGTGAAAGCTTCTGATAGTGATATCACTACCACTATTTTTGTACAGTTTATCTGTACAAAATACACCTTTTAAATAGAAACTGTAGCTCTAAGCTGGTGAAACAGGTTTTCAGCGTGACATGCTAAGTATAAAAATACAAAGTGAAAAGACCTTTGTCAATAAAATTTAACACATAGTTTGTTAGCAAGAATCTTGTGTGAGGCTTCCCAGAAGGCTCAGAGCAACTAAATAATGTCCTGAAAACAGGAAATACTCAGTTCTGCTCACAGAGATGTGACACTGGGCACTGGAAAGCAGCTGTTGGTATTCCAGCTGCATCAGTGGCAGCTGTACTTTACAGCCAAAGCATTAAGCAAAAAAGTATGAACTGTTACGTTATTCTTTCCCTTGAGGAATGTTGTGAGGCTGACTGCTAAAGATGAAATAGAAAATATTTCTGTGCCATAAGGAATCCACAGCGATTTATTTACTGCCTTCCACAGGCAGGAAGGGGGCTCAGGGACACTGAAGCCACCACAACCATCAGCAGCTGCACCAGACAGCAACTCTCAAATTAGTGCAGGCAGGTAGATCATTGGGTATCACTGGGGGGGGAAAAAAAAAAACAAGTTGGGAAAAAAGCAGAGCTGAGTCTTCCTGGAAAGCAGCCTAGGAACTGTGACATGAGCTGCTCTGCTTCAGGTACGGACAGGGGCAAAGAGCACACGCTCGCTACAGACCTGAACAAACACTGACACTCAGGGAAGTCAGAGTTAAATTTATGCCCATGGGCACAACTTCTTGCACTGGTTCAAAAGTCTTGTTAGACCAGTCTGGAAGGTCACGAGCTACCACAGAACGAAGTCCACAGCACAAACCAAAATTCTGAGTGGTTAACAGTGAGTATTCAGGGAAGAGAAAGCACAAAATAAATAATCATTTTATTACAACAATCTCAGTAGCTGCCTCCCAGGGGGACTACATGTGGCTAAGCCATCCCTAGGTAAATGATACTGTGCAATTCTCAAACATCTCTTCATTCTCCTGAAAACTCTGCTAAAGGGATTTATGGGTTATAATCAAAACTCCTCAAAAAGGCTCAACTTGAATATCCTTCATTTCCAGGACTCATTTCCAACCATCAGCAGTCACCTACTCCATGACCTCATACCCAGACACAACAAATAGGTCAGTCTGTATCTGATCTGCAGATCTCCAGGTGAGGCAAACATCACATACATGAGGCTTGCAGTTCACAGCAGCCTCAAAAAACCGAAACAAACCAAACAAAAAAAAAAAATTACAGGATAGGATCCCCTTCAGGGATGGCTTTTTAACCCAAGTTTAGTACTGCAACCTCCTCCCTTCTCTGATCATTCCTTCACCTCCTACATAGCCTGACAGAAGCAAAAGCTTTCATATTTTAGAGTCTACAGTTAAACTGAACAATTAATAGGAACATTCACGTTGCAAATATGGGCTACTTCCCAAACTCTTGGGAGATCCTCCTTCCACTGGTTACAGAAATCAAACATGTGAGAAGATAACCATAGAATAACTTCCTCATTTAATGATGTGGCCAAAGAAAAAAACCTTGTTTAAGGTTGGAAAAGGTCAACCCTGGTTCCCTGGGAGAAGATACCAAGCCCCATCTGGCCAGAACCTCTTTTCAGGGAGTTGCAGAGAGTGATAAGGTCTCAACATTTCCTTCACAGAACACAGACCTCTAAGAGCTCAGACAGAACACAACCTTTGCCTAAATGTAGATGACACTAAATTAAAGGGATTTCTCCACAGTAATGCAGGCTACATGCCCTGAAATAAAACATTAAATACTTGTATGACAGCATCCAAGAGAAAGCTGTTGATGATCATTCTAAGATATGTCGATATTATCATGTGCTATTACAATTAATTGGGTTAATTCTGCATATTTATTCATACACTAATGGCAAACCATAGTAGTAAACCCGGGGAAAGGTGAAGAATTTAGTAATACTGAAAATAAAAAGTTTGAAACTAATTTTTTTTCTATAATTAATGAGTGTTTCCCCCTCACCTACATCTCTTCAGATCATTATGTGCAAACTTTTGACTGACAGCACACATCAAGATGTTTATGTGACAGGAGGCCAGGTGCTTGTAAAATTTAAGATAGCCAGATTTGAAAATGCAGGGGGCAGGGGGCAATGACAATATGATGGGGAGACACACAAAAAAATGCATCTGGTAGGTTGCTGGAGAGGTTAGGAGGGCAACACTGCTCAAGCAATGGAGCTTTTGTCAAAGACAAGACAACTTACACAGATTTACAGCCCCAGACACGTAGGTGCAACCCCATGGGCACTCTTCTACAGGAAATACCACTCAGCAATGGAAACCCTACCCTTTATTTCAGCTGAATCCCTAAGTGCCATGGAACTGTGCCTCCCAAGAGGTTCTCCTCTAAAACTAAGGGAATCTTTAAGTTCTTGCAAAGCAAGAGGTCCAAGCAAAGGGATAATCAAATGCCAAAATTCAGATTTATATGCAAGAAGAAAATGCAACACTCCACTTCAAATGGGCATTTCAAGAAATAATAGATTTCAGCTTTACACTAAGAACCAAAATTACTCAGAAGTAGCAACTAAATTAATTTATCTGATTGTGGAAGGAGAGCCAGTACCACAGCACCTTCCCCTACCCATTCAGTACCTCTGTTGTTAATTTCTAGGAAAAATGTGAATTTCTTCTACACAAATGAACTGTCAATTTAACAAGCACTATCCAGTTACATAAATGCTGTATCATCTTATGAATGCATCTGATGGTTAATAATGTTCTTTTACCTACCGGTCATTCCTCTCACACTACAGTTCTCTTCCACAAAACTCATTCCCTAGAAATAGTGTCCCAACAGCACACGAAAGCCCCAGCTGCAGACACCACTGCTACTTCACAAAAAACAGCTCCAGCATGTTCAGGCACGAGGGTAAGAAAAAAACCACACACTTGGTACAACCCTTTGACTGCAGCAGCGGCACAGAGCTCTAAGGGAGTTTGATTCTGTCGCTGCAGGTGATGCCAACAGAGAAATTCCTGTCAGAGCAGAGGAAATGACAGCACAGGTACAGCAGCAGAGCCTGAGATCCACCAGGGAACATCAACACCAAGAGGTTGTCCAAATCTGACAGCACATTCCTTCTTAAAGTCAGGTACCACTAAGTGCTACTCCATAGAATTTTTTTTTTTTTTAATTTAGAAAAAGAAATCACTGACTAACAAGGTGCCAAGTGAAACAAGTAAGCTCCTTATGAGAATGAGTTAATTTCAGCCATGACAGGAAAAGAAGCTGGAAAGGTTCTCAAATACTGCAGAAAAATCATGAAAATGAAGTCACTGGAGCAGGAATGTGTTCCTTCTCCTTTCCAGCTGTCTGAAGCCTGACAGACCTTAAGCTACTCATTAACGAATTGCTCTAAATCAGTTTGTTCCATTTTTGAGTTCTGGCTGTGGAAGTGAGAAAGCCCTGAGGAAAAAGTTGTGAAATGACCTGTAGTTGAAACCTGTTTTCCTGTTTCAGTTGGTAAATCTGAATATCTGCTTACCAATCCCTCTGGAAGCAGAGTTTCCTGGACTTAGAAAATTCCTACCTAGCTGTGCTGAGGAATCTTTAAAGTCAGTGAGTTCTAATGCACTGGAACCTGTGCTGCACTTTATTAAGGTACCTTCATTCTCTGATCTGAAAAAAAAAAAAATCAAGAACAAATTAAAATAATCTCAAAATATGAACAAGCTTTTTTTTTTAAAGATCCCTGTTGCTCGTCTGGAAAAACTGAAATTACCTTTAAACCAAATGGAGAAACTGAAGCAGAGCAGCCAAGCAAAGCCCAGAGTGCTGAGGACGGGGCAGGTGACGTTGCCTGACCTTCTCCAGCAGCACAGAAGCCCAAAGCTGCTCCTCAGCTCCACAGGCACCAGGCATTCCCTGAACCCTGAGAGCTCCTTCTGAAAAATGACTGCTCAGCATTTTCACTTTCATCCACTTTTCATCATAAAAATTACCCCTTCCATCATTCTCCACAACCATGTAGCAAATACAAGTGGAAGGCATCAACTATTCCATTCTTTCGAACTATCGAGGACTTAGCTTAATTAGCAATTAAAAGCAAGTAGTACAAACGTTCCTTTCTCACTGCACATAATGGAGTCGTCATTGTTCTCAGATTTTTGGCCACAATGCGGGCAAGCTGCAAGTTTGCAACTGGCACTACAGGAAAACATTCTACCATTCAAAAAGCAAAAAACAAGCCGCCACCACAAAAGAAAATCATAAAGAAAAATACAATTTAAGATGACAGCATTTTTGCTGGCAGGGAATGAACACGCTGCAACTTTCTAATTCCGCCTTTTCCCTCACAGAGTTTGAACACATCTACACTCCCAGATTAACAGAAGACAATCTCCAAGATCAGGCATCACAGTCCTACACAATGACCGTATCCCCACCTCCACAATTACCTAAGGAGCCCTTACACAAGCTTCCACAATTCTTTCACCTGTCCCAAATATATCTGCCTCCAATATATTTCCATGCTACAATGCAGCTTCTGCCATGCTCACCTCCTTTTTTAACATTGCAAATGCCTCCTTTCCATGCTTCCATTCAACCATTAATACTTTTTTCAAATTATTCATAGCAAATAAACCTGTAAATATTACTTGTACTGAAACTATACAGAGAAAAAATTCCCACCAATTCAGCCAATACAGACGGTATATAACTAATCCCAAAAAACTGTCAGGAGTAATAAATTTTTAACACATGAACTTGTAAGTTAACAGAGACTTTAAAGGTAGAAAATGAGACCTAATTCTGCTCATTAGTTAACAAGGACTCTGATGGTTTCTGGGATCTCATCTTACTTAGGCAACAAAAATTAACTCTGCTGTAAGCATAAACACCTCCAAATCCTCCCCAAATAGAACCAGGAGAGGCATTAAAGCCATTTCAACTATTAATTTCCTTCACACAGTAACTACAGTTAAGAAAGCTCTCAAGTAAAAGCATAACTTGGTAGTTAAATTCCATGTGCTCCTACACTAAAGGTAGGATGGGGATCTATGCTCAGGCACAGGGTGGGATTTTTGGTGCTGTTTCACGTGGAGCCAGTTAGCTGGGTTTCAATGACCCTTGTGGGTCCTCACAACTCAGGATATTCGTGATTCTGAGTCCATCTGAGGGGTTTCACAAAGACACCAGAAGAGGCTGGCCCAGACACATCTCTCTTCTACCATCTGATGCTTCCAGCTTTGTTTTCATACACAATACTTTTTAAAAACATTTTCCTCTCAAGCAAGGAGCACAGAAGTATATACTGTTCTGATTCAATATTAGCTGAACCGTTTCTTACTATAATTTATTTTTCAGAAATTATAAAAACTATTCTCATCCTTCCCTTTGAATTAAAAAAAAGGTACAAATGAACACTTTTCTGCTTAAAACCAAGTAAAAAATCTTTTTTCAAGTAGCAAAAAAAGACCCTTAAGCCTAATTTGTTGATAATTTTAATAGGTAACACTTGAAATCTGATAGTCCTTCAGAATTTTTCAGTCTCCCACTCTTGAAAACTTAGTGTTCAAGTATTAAAAAAAATCACAGATTCAAAGGCTCTGCCCTTCCAACCATCAAAACCCAGGAGAGATTAAAAATACTCTGAAAACAACACATTTCCATGCACCACACCAGAGACTTAGAACAAATAAAGCTTTGAGAACCATGGTGTGTAAAATCTACCCTCAGTTACTATATTTGTAACATGCCCAGAAGCTCCATTAAAGTTTACCAACCAATGTACATAATTTTTGCAGCTCTTTATTCTTCCCAATATAATTCCACTTTTTCCTCTCCTGCCAGAGGTTGCCCATGACATGCTTTATGATGTTATATAATGGATGTTCTCCATTTCTCTTATCCTTCCACTTAATCTTACACCCTTTCCACACTTTGCTCTATTAAACTGTGCTGTTAAATTCTCTAGATCAGCATCATTCTCCCTTACACAGGCTTTCCATAAAGTTCCACACTTTAAACTATTTCTTGCCCTTTCAACATATCCATCTGTATCTTCCACACTTGCTCAGCTTTCTTTATCCTTCAAATCTAAAGGCAGCAAAACACGACTTGAGAACAGACACATGAGAGTTCTTGGCTTCATTTTCACCTTGAGGAAAGAGCAGAAGCACAAGTTTCTTTACTCTTCCCTTCCTTGAGGGATAAGGAGGAAAAAAGGGAAGCAGCAGTCTAAGATAAAGACACAGAAAACACAGCCAACATCTTACTTTAATTTCAAAAATGGGAGACAGCCCTGTTATACTCAGAGCATATAACCCTTATTAAGCTTTTTCACGCCCTACACAAACTCTCTGCAGTTTAATTACCTGTTTTGTTCCCATCTACCCTGTTTTTAAAATCTCCTGAAGCAGGCCCAGCACCATCAAACACTTAAATGCTACTCAAGCTGCCAGTAATGTATAGAAGGTCACCAAGCACAAGACTCAGGTAGCTGCTGGAAAGAATAAAAAACACTATGATTCACTCTTCCATTCACATCACCCCCAAAGTGGTCTGCATCACTAAGTCACCCATTCAATTCCTTGGTTTGCAACTCTTCCTCACACTCAAGTATTCTTCAACCTTTCTTCTACTTCCTTTAACTGAAAATGCCATCCTTTAATTTTAACACTATATTCTGAAAAACCTTCACAGAAGACTGCTTCATTTCTCCACTTCCCTAAAATCAAATGGTGGCCTGATTTGCAGTAGGTAGGTTCAAACATAATTCATGAAACACTCAACCTAGATCCCTCAGGACCTTTCTTTCATTCAGAGTTTGCTCCTATAAAGTCCTTCATACATACCTTTTGGCATTCTTGCTCCTGCAAGAGTGCTCAGATCAACATCTGTTTGTGGCAGAATAATTTCACTAAATATTTGGTCTTCCTTCAGAGTGAGGAAGCCAAGTCGCTGCACTCATTCCATCCCTCCTCTCCATGAGGAAAGGGAAGCTGTGGATGTTCCATCCCTGGGAGTGTTCAAGGACAGACTGGATGGGGCTTGAAGCAACCTGGGCTAATGGCAGATGTGCCTGCCCACAGCAGGAGAGTAACAGCATAGCATTAAAGACTCCTTCCCACCCAAACCAGGCTGTGATTCTATGATTCTGTGTGATTTTATGTGATTCTATGATTCTATATAATCTAGTCCTGGCCACCTGTGCTTCCAAATACAGGTAATTCCATTCTCCATATCAAAATAAGGAGCAATAGTTTTATAAACATTTCTTACAGAGACCATGTCACCTTAACCAGGACCCACCCCAGCCTCCCAAATCTCTCTCTCTCAAAGGACCTCCAGAGCTTTATAAGCCTGCAAAATGAAGTGCATTAACAGAATCAGAGAATACCTCAATGTATGGGTACAAAAACGGTACAAAAGACCAAAGACTTCTTTGTTCAGGGTCCCCCTCCACAGACACCCAGCTCAAGACCTGCTGCTGTATCACTCCGTGAAATTATTTATTTTTACAAAGCCAGTGCTTGAGTCTTTCCTGCAGGGAACTCAAGGTCAAGCCTGAAGGAGGAAGTGTGTCCAAGAGCCTGCAGGAGCAAGGAGTTGGAAGGGGCACCCCTCCACCAGATCACTGGGGCTGCAAAGGGACTCTGGGCCCTGCAGTTAAAGTCTTGGGTGCGGTGTGTGTGACTCCCTAAATTCTGTGAGCTCTCACCCTTCTCAGGCAGCAGCATCTCCTTAAACATGAAAAATTATCTGACCCAACATCTCCTGGCAAAAGCACAGGCTAGACAAGATGGCCCAGCACCCTGTCCCAGCTGCATTCTCAAAGTGTCCAACACTGGAGAATCCACCACTGCCCTGGAGAGATTATTTCAATGGCTGACTGCTCTCTTCCTGAGTTTTTCTTGTGCTCAATAGGAAGTCAGTCCCCAGGAGTAGCCTGTAGCCATTAAATCTTGTCTACGTAACTCTGTAAAAATGGGAGTCTCCATCTTCTTTGTAGGCACCCTTTAAGTACTGGAACATGCTGGTAACATATCCCCCAAAGCCTTCTTTTCTCAAGGCCAAGCAAACCAGGATCTCTCAGCTGTTCTTCACACTTCAGCTTCTCAGTCCATTGATCATCTCTGTAGCCCTTCTCTGGACCCTCTCCAGCCTGGCCACATCGTTTTTATTCAGTGGGCACCAAAACAGCAGACAAATATTCCAGGTGTGGCTTGACCAGCACTGAGTAGACTGCAGTAAGTCCTTTGTCTTTGTTGGTGATGCCCCTGTTAGTGCCATCCAGCATCCCACAGCTCATTTTTACTGAACTAAATCCACCAGGCCCATTCCCAGAGTTGCTTCCCAGCCAGAAAGATCTCAGACTGTACAACCTGCACTCCTGGATCACACTCTCCCACATACAAGACCTTATTATTGTCTTTGCTGAACTTCACAAGGTTCTCACCAGCACATTCTTCCAGCCCATCCAGGGCTTTCTCCAGGGTGGCTCTCCCTTCTGCAGGTTCACTTCCCCACCCAGTTTGACACCATCAGCAGAATTCATGAGGGCACACGGTGGTATTTAACGCTGGCCCAGTATTATCCCCTGGGGACCCCACTCGTGGCAGGCAGCTGGTTTGAGAAGGAGCATTTCCCACCCTGCTCTGGGTGCTGCCCACCAGCCAGCGCACAGATCCCTCGTCTGGAGCACACCACATCGGCTTCTCTCAGAAGAGCCTGTGGGAAACAGCGCAGAAAGACTTGAAATGCAGGGAGGCAACGTCCACTGGGAGTTCCATACACACCAAGAAGGTAAGTCTGTGCAATCTGGCTTCCCAGAATGATTTGTCCCGCGTGAATCTGTTATAGCTTTTCCCAATCGTGCTTCATCATGGATTCATACCCCAATTTTCCCTGGCACTGAGGTAAGACTGATGGGCTGGTAACTTCCTGCAATCCTGTTTAAAGCCTTCTTGAAGACGGGGCAATGTGAGCCTTCTCCCAGTCTTCTGGAACATTCCCCAATCTCCAAGACTTCTCAATGATTATGGAGCGCATCCTCCCAGCAGTATCCAGCCAAATCTCTTCTTGATACCCTCAGATGGGCAATTTGTAGGGGTCAAGATCCTGTAATGGTTTACATCCCAGTGATTCCTTCAAAGACAGTACTGCTCATGAAACTGCATGAAGTCTGATCATGAAGTCTGGGGCCCAGGAGTGCTGGTAAAGACAGAGGCAAAAGAAGTGCAGAGAACTTCTGGCTTTTTAGTGTTGGGTGGCAACTAATTCACCTCTCCTGCTTAATAGTGAGGCAGCATTTCCTTTGTTTGTGCTTGTTGTTTATGATCCTGAAAAATCCTTTCCTGTTGTTTTTGACATCTCCAGCCAACTTCAAGTCCAGCTGAGCTTTTACTTTTCTAACTGCACCTCCGCATGCTCTGGCAACACCCTTGCAGATCTCTGTGGGTATTTGTTCATTTGTTTCCATCCCTAGCACACTCCTCTTTTGGTTTTGAGTAGACTCAGGTACTTGCACTTAAGTCAAGGGCATCTCCTACCCTACCCTACCCACTTCCCTTCCATTTAAAGGTGAACTGGTTTAGTGTTTCCAGAAGAGCATTCTGCAAGAACTCCCAGCACTCACTAGCTCCTTTATCCACCAGGAAATCTTCCCATGGAACCCCTCCCAGCTCAGTCCTCAGCAATCAGAAGCTGGCTCTTTGAATTTCTAAAACCTCTTAGTACTAACCTTCAACAGTGGTTATTTAAAATTAGCGAGTTTTCTATTTTTACTAGGTTACTTTTGAGCTGAAGCAATTCTCCAGCCTGGCTCATCACACAGACCCAAAGACGGTTCCACTGAAACATACAACAAGCAACAGGGAGTACCTAAAATTCTGTTCCCTAGAAGAAAAATACCTAAAAAGGAAACTTTAACTCAATTCATTATTCTACTCTGTTCCTGTGCAAGTGAGTTTTCAAATCGTAACATCATGAGAACACTGCTTAAATAAAAAGTTAAAATGGCAACTAGAGTGGAACCAACAGAGTACTGACAAAGAAAAAAAAAGTAATCTATTTTAAAAGCTGCTGTACTGGACCTCTTGTCTAATGCTGGAAATGATACTTTGAAATTGTTCAGAATTTTAAATTCTCAAAATGGAAGCAGAAATTTAATGAAAAGCACATTCACAATTCAGTCTGCTTTAGACTAACAAGCAATCAATACTGAGAAGTGAATCGCAATCCTTAAATGCCACTGTGAGAAAAGGAAATTACTTAAAGCCATTCTACCAAACAACAATTAATTTAACAACTTACCACAAAAGAAATTCATATGTAGACATACAGTGTTCTGTTTGTAATTCATCATACACTTTTAGTCACTCCCTTCACAAAATTGTAAATGAGCTCTTAATTCTACATCTTAATTAAATAAGCTCCTGCCATGAACGCTACACAGCAAATCCAACAACTGGATAAAGGAAGGTAATAATTTGTCAATACAGCTCTGATGGTGTGTGTGAGGTGCATCCTCTCACACTCTGAAGTACCTGGTAAACAATATTCTTCAACTCCCAAATACGCTTAATGGGGGTTTACTTCATTAACATGGTATTTTAGGTATGCAGGGAATACCTTCCTATCATCCTTTAAATACAAAGAATAATATTCAGTATCAAGAATAATACCTGAACCACTGCAAAACTTTGACAGAGGCCCATTTTTGAAACGTACCATTCACCAAACTCCATAATGGCCACGAGCAAACTATCGAATGGCCCAATCTCCTTGTGACAGTATCAGCAGAACTCATCTTGAAAACAAGCTTTGAAGAGACCCCTATTTAAGCAGGCCAGAGTTGGAAAGAGCTTTTCCACAGAGGAATTACTCTACTACAGTTATTTCTTTAGTCTGCCTATCCATAAAGCGGAAACATGTAATAAATATTTAACTATTTTTTTCTTGCTTTACTGAACTTCCCTCGTCCAAGAAACTCAGATTGAACTATATTAAACACAATTCCTTTCCTTCCTCATACCAAAAATGTTCTGTAATGTACTAGGCTTATCCTCTCAGGTGCACCGTACAAAACCTGGCAGCCTTCAGAGGGCTCCACGCAAGACCCACTGATTGCAATTTTATCTGGTTTGAACTACAAGCAAGCTTTCTGCAAGATCAACGCTGCTAACACTTTCTACAAAGAGTCAACTGGTCTCTATGATGACACATCAAGTTTAAAAAGCATCACTTCAATGCTTAACTGTGAAAACACATGACTCAAACATCATGCTTCAAACATCACAGCCGCAGGAGTTCCCCAAGAAAAGGGGTTAAAACAAAAAAGTAACTGAGGTGACTTTTTAATGTAAAGCACGAGGTAGGTATGGCACTAAAGGGCTGAAATCATACCCATAGAGCTATTTGTGTTCACAATGAGCAGGACAGTGGCTCAGCTCCTGGAATTACCTGATCAGCTCAGTTCTGCATGCACCTCACACTCACAGCCTATCTCCTCAATTCCTTTCTGCAGCCCTCTAAGCAGTAACTAGTTTTTACAAAACCACTGAAGTCTTCTCCAACTACAAAAACGTACATTTCCTTCCCTTTCAGACAGCTCAAAATACAGCAAAATTCCTCCCGTTATCCAAAAATTTTACCAGGTGAGGACCAAGAAGAACTATTTTTGTTCAGTAATCTGAAAATCACCTTAGGTTTAATTGATGAATCTGTAAGGCTGGAAACCAGAACTTAAATTTCTCTGCAGAACATAAGTTTGCCTAATTGTCAGTGGGATAAAGAACAACAGTGGGCCATGGCATATAATTCTGGCACTGGAAAGTCTTGTGACAAGTGTTAATCAGGAAAAAGTCACTTTATAGCCATAAACATTTTCCATGACTCTCTTTAATTTTGTACCATCTCACTAAAGTAATGAAAACAAATGTTTCTACACGCACCAAGCTATCCGAGCATGAAACATCTACTCTTTTCTAAAACGGTATAACAAACATATGGCACAGCTTTTAGAAGATGCTTTCAACACTTACTTCAGATGGTATCAACATTTGCAGATAGTTTTACCTCTATAATTACCAAGTCCACTCAACCCACTACAGCGAACAAACAGCCACGCAGGCTGGCAAGAGGCACAGAGCCCACCTTGCACAGACACAGCTTTAAATTCTCTGTTCCTTCCTCACATCCTGTACCTAGTATGGATTCACCTAGAGAGAAATGGGAAGGCCGGAGGCCATGAGCAGCACGATGCACAAAAGGATCAATGGTTAAATTACTGGAATGGGATGAAAACAGTTGTGCCCCACCCTTGCTACAGTTTTTCTTCACACTTTCGGAAGTTAAATAATTTATCAGGACCTCTATTCCTCAGCTGCTAAAATGCAGCAGTATTTCCCTCTCTCCTCCATCCTGAACTACTGCCCACCTTGGCTATTTGGTTACCAAAGTCAGTAGGGCATGAATTAACTTAACTTGATGCACACATACCACTTAGAGGAATGGAGCACTTCAGCCTCCAGACTCAGTAGATCAGTAGGTAAAAGCTACAATACCTAACATGCATTCAAAAACAGCAACAAAATCTTACATTATATTCCCTGTTTATTAATATATTCCCTATTTCTCCTGACAGTGAAGATTAAAACTTGGTGAAACGCAAATGCCAACACACCAAGCGTCCTGCAATGCTGATTACACCTCTACAAAAGCATTTTGTCTGTGGACATGAGATCCATCCTTCCCTCTTCATTAACACATTAAAGTGACAAGTGAAATGTTTCTGACTTCATCAATTTTCTTGCCTTCAGAAAGCAGTACCAACACTGTACTTTACACTTAAGGAACAGCCAAAACATTCAGAGATATATGTTTAGAGCAATAAAACCCCACTATTTAAAATAAAAAGTCTCAAACACTAGTTGTGGAAGTACCAATACATGCTAAGTATTTGATACTTACACTACTGTGTAACATCCACTTAAAAGAATTTGGTTTTAATACCAGATGAAGTACAAATGCTGCAAACCTATAACCAAGTACCGGGATACAGAACCATGATGTACACCATGGCTGTGACTTCTAATTATAAACGTGGTGCAAACATCAACTGTAGAGGGTGTCACACCTTAACTGGATCCTAGAAAGCTGCACCCTATTAATATAAAGGCCAAACCGCATACAAAAAAACTACTGATCTTAAATCTATGGCTCACTTAAAATTACCAATAAACACACTTTTTTTGAAGTGACTCCTTCAAAAAACACTAGAGAATCAGTTCCACCAATAACACAATTGATTAAATTTTATCCAGCTTCAACTTGCACCACAGAACAGACAGTACACCACATAATAAACCAATAATAAGAAATGCACAATATATTTTTTTAAAAATCCAAAGCCAAACATAAACGAACAACTCAGATATAAACGTACAGAAACTGGAGAAGCTGTCCACTCCCTGGAATGCCTTGTAAATGTCTCCTGGTACCAATTTCCAGTTTCTTAATTCCCAGTATTGCCATTATATAAGACATTCTTAATTCTTTTTCAAGCGATATTTCTTTGTTTCGATGAAAATAAATCAAGCCAAAATGTTTGCAAAGTTTAAAAAAAAAAAAAAAAACACAAAAAAACCCCACTTTGCTACACTGAGACCAACCTGCTAAAATGTTTCCTTGCATAATTATTTTTCAAGCAGCTTGTTATAAATTAAACTGAGGATATTTTATTATGGATTAGTAGGAAATTAACATCAATGTTAACACTGAAAGGACAAAGTCAACATATACTAATTCACGCTGTCTGAAACTATTTTTAAACAAGCAACACTACAATAGTAAGAAAAAAATGAAAGCATATTGTCACTGTGCACTTATTTTGTAAGCCTCATAAAAGCACAGATAAGCACGCTGTTAATTTTGTAAACACATGTGGCCCTTACACAAAGGAAATACCATTTTTAAAATCAGCTGTAAAACAAAAGGCCTGCACAACCATGAGAGGTAACACAGACTAAAACATGGCATATTGTGTGGAACTACTTCATCTCTCTAAATCGACTTCAACATCAATACTTTTAAATGGAAACATGCTTCAGATTTTGTCCACAGGATATGACAAACTGATTAAACTCAATGAATAGGAATTAACAAGCATCTTATACCCAATACATCGGACCAGCTACATCAACCTACATCTGTAGAGATGCCAATTACAGCTTATGAAACGATGGTTTGTCACTGCAATCAAGTCAACTTTGGCTAAACACTGGAAACATCATCAAAAACAAAAAACAAAACAAAACCAAAAAAAAAAAAAAAAAAAAAAAAAAGAAAGGGGAAAAAAAAAAAAAGAAAATGTTTTTAATTCCACTTTAANAAAAAATAGAAGGAAATGCTTTTCAATTCACTTTCAATAAAATGGATATCCTCAACCTGCCCCCCCAGGCAATCTTTAAGCTTCATCTCCTGCCAGAATGCCTTCCTAGGAGAAAGAGACATCAAGACACCAGCAGGGTTTTTGTTTTGGGTTTCTTTTCCTTCTTCATCTTAATGTTCTTGTCAACTACGGAAGCTAACAGCGAGCACTTTCTCCAACACAAGACTGACTATGCTGGATTTCCAGCACTTCAACCAGTTTGAAAGGTGATCTCTCAATTTCCCTCCCCTCTTCCCCAAAACCACACCAACTGCAAACTATGTTTTTCAAGCTCCTTTTTCCTGCAAAATAAACACAAAATTTCTGGCAACAGAAAATTCCATTTGTCACACATACTCACAGCGTGTACACCATTACAGTCAAGTTTCTTTTGTCTTATCACATATCCAATACATGGGGGTGACATTACAGTACTTCTGACCCCTAGTTTATACCTTCAATAATCCCTAAAATTGTAGGGATCTCATGTCTCATCCACCCTTTTGATTTGCTACACCCAGCAGCACAGCTTGGCTCAGTTCATGATACTACAGCCCCTGCACCCTGCAAAGCAAAACCACCAAAAATGGGGGACTGCAGACCTCGAGCGCCAACAGAACCCACAGCTAAATTAAAGCTCTAGACTCGAAGCTTCCTCCATCCCTAAAGAGATCCCAGTTTTCCTATTATTTAATCCTGTCAGGGTGTGGCTTCGTTAAACCAAAGCTCCCACTGCAAAGGCCTCCTGCAATCCCCTCCAAGCCAACGCGCACCTTAGCGAACCCCACCAAAAATAAGCAGCATCCCCTTGCACCCGAGGCACCAAATTTAAGCCAGGAACAGACCCATCCTACTTCACAAGTACCTAGGCAGGGAAGGGAGCTGTTCCCCAAATACTCACGACTCAAAACCTCCCAGGACAGGTACCCTGGTCCTGCCACCACAGGTAAACAGGGAGCACCGCCAGGCCCCACCGAGCGCTCGCTGCTGCAGCCTCTGGAAAAGGTTCAACAGCAGCGGCTCTGCTCCTCTCACACCGAGGGGAGCACTGGTGAATTTCTGCCTTTGTCAAGGTTTCCTCTGGAAACATGACTCAATGGTTTTCCTTACCTGCTGCACTTGCACATAAATCTCACGCTGTAATGCGCTGCCTTGTAGATTCTTAAATCAGTCAGTCAGGATTTCATAATTATGGAGTCTAGGGCCTTTGTTAGCTTTTGTTGCTCCATGCACAAAAGGAAACATTTTGTTGCTATCACTGTAAAACCCATTAATTAACTGCACGTATATTCGGCCACAGTTTCTACTATAAAAATAACTAGTACGTTGAATTAAAGTGGTCTGCTAGATCAATTGTTCTAAATCCCTCAACAGAACATAAAATGCAGAAAGCTTCACACACACAAAACAGGAATGAAGCAGGAAATAACTTAAAAATAGCACCTTCTTATCGGTGAGAGAAACACGAGCACGTTCCCTCAAAGTAAAAAGCACAAACAAAACCGAAACTGGTTCAAACCAAGAAATGCCTCTCGAACATCTCTGCACTGAACAGCAACGTTTTAATCCTTCTACTTCCTTAAATAATCTACCTCTCTCAGAGACAAGTTTTAGAAAGAACATGCTTCATTACCGTTACAGTGAGTTACTGTGCAAGTCATAACCGTACAAAACACCTCCCGAAAACTGAGGTGAAATAGCAAAATATTTGGTTTGCTTGGGGGATTTTTTTTTAGTGTTCGCTGCATGGGTTTGCAGCTCAATACAGCACAAGAACATACAAAGATATTTCTGAAAACGTATTTCAAATGCCCTGCAACTTCAGATTGTACATATTAACGTAACAATTGACTAGCATTTTTTAAAAGGCGTTATATGGAAGATAGGCACAAATTAAGCATAACAGACTGAACTGCTCCTTGCACCACTTAATTTTACAGTACGCAAAATAAAACTTAAACCAGGGATTTTATGCGACAGATGATCTAATTAGACGTGAAGCTCTAATTTTCTACCTGGCATCCTTAAGCCCTATCCCATGCAGGATTCAATCTCATATTTCCGACAGCCTCGGCAGCATTCACAGAGCAGACACGAGTCCTGGTCCACCAACAGTTAACATACATTATTTAACTGGTTTGACATGTCACTCCCCTACCTTTTTGATTAATGGGAAGAAGTGCTCTTATAAATAACTCTGAAAATCGAAAGGAAACCGCGAGATTTTTTTTTTTTTAAGCATAAGCACAAAGGAAAGTGTACTTGCTTTTCCTTCCATCCCTCACCCATCCCCCCATGTCCTGACATTGAGCTTTTCCAATCCTGCCAGAAATAAACACCCAAACACAAGCACAGGCCTAGGATATCCAATTTAACGTGCTTTAGAGTCAAATCTTCAGATGAACTAAAACCAGCAGCAGCAGGGAAAAAAAAAAAATAAAAAAAATTCTCCACGATACAGCCCGGGCACAACAATGGGATGAGCGGTGTCAAACGCCAGACTACTGACAGGAACAAGGCAGGAAGCAGGAACCAGAGCAGCACCGTCCCCTTCGCTTCGGCCGTGTGGCGTTTTAAAAACATTCCCACTTATTCTGTTACGCGAATGTTTCTCTGGCGTTTGGTGTTTTAAGTACAGCTGGCAGACACTCGGCCCGCAGAGCCTTTGTCAGCGGCTCACGGATGGGCAGCCGAACGTGCTACAGGTTGATAAGGAGGGCACCGGCGCTGCAAAGCAGCAGGAAAGCGCCCAGAAAGAACTTGGGATGCGCAGGAGAGTTTCCCTCAGCCTTCACCGGGGGCTCCACGCTCCCCATATTCGCTCCCGGTGTTT
>VWZN01007385.1:1258-16100 GCA_013396955.1 Regulus satrapa
ATTATAAGTTAATTTGAGGAAACATAGGTCAAATTTTAAAAAATATTTCAAGGAAAATCTGTTCCTATATTTTAGGCATTACTGATTGTTTTGTTTTTTAAAATGAGGATTATTAATGAAGAATTAGGAAGAAACAGCGAAAAATATTTCTTCAAAGATGTCTTGGATTAAATACTAGGAAAAATATACAAACATCATAGATTTAATATCAGAAAAATAAAATTTTATCATCTCAGTGGTATTTTATTCCAATTATATACATTCCACCTGAATGGAGACTTTGATGAATTTTCCCTAACTCTGAATAACGGTGCACACTAAATTACACACCTGTAAATATTTTGCCTTATCATCTATAAAATCTTTTTTCCTAAGTTGGCCAAACTGTCAAATACATGCCTAGGTATCTCTAATGGAATGAATCTTTGTTATTGTTTGTTCTCATCCACAATTTGTTTGGATAACTTCTGCTTTATGATCCTCCTTCTACACACACTGCATTATTTTAAAATAAGTTCATTTTCATATTTTATTTATAATTTGCTGGACTCACTCCAGTATGTCCACATCTGTCTTGTAACGGGAAGCGCAGCACTGGACACAACATTCCAAATAAATCTCATATCCCAGAACAGAGGGAATCATGTCCCTCAACCTGCTGGCAACACAACAACTAAAAGACCCAGGAGATCCTTAAACCCCTTTGTTGCAGGCACACTTTGGTGTACTTTCAAAAAAGAACTTAGTTCTTTTACTGCAAAGCTGATTTTTACCCAGCCTGCACTGGTGTCTAGTGTTATTCATCTCCTGGAGAAAAAGGATCTAAGGGTAACTTCTTAACATGACTAGCCCTACCAACATTGACAGTTATATTATTATATAACTGACATTATATTATTATAGAAAGGAATGTTCACGAGACATGAGAAATATAAGTAGTTTGGGAAAGATCATTATCTTAAATATTCATCTCAAAGTGGCAGAAACACAATAATAATAAAGAAAAATGTTAATACTTCATCTTTTAAAATACTTTTTAGTTTTTTACAAAGTTTGCATTGTTTCCAACACATGTAAAACCTAGAAAGTAGACAGTGCTGAACTCAGTTCCTCTTGCTTGCTTTATTTAACAGCTATGAGTATGGCTATCATATCCTGAAGACAAACTAATAACATTTAGTAGATGTGAATATTACTTTAAATATTTAATTTACTGTTCAGGTTCATTCTATTTGGTGTAAGGCTAAGACTTTCTAACATACTTGATACACACTTAAGAAGGCAGCTGTAATTCCACGGTTTACCTCTACGTCATTTAATCACAGAACTCATTGTTTTCTTACAAACCACTGCCTAAATTGCAAAGAGAAAACCCACATGTTTACCATAAAACTGGCAGAAGTGACAACAATTACAGAAATTCTTTTCACAGTGTGAGAGAATATTTTTCAAAAAAAGAAAATCCCACTACACAGCAAAAAATTGCTTCTTCAAAAGGTGGATGAAAAGATAAAGCTAATTTGTTTTTAAGCTGACTGTTTCAGAGTGATCGTATATACCAAGTACTTATAATGAGCTTGTTTTAGCTTCTTTGAGCTTTTTTTTTTTTAATAGAAAAAACTAAAAGAATGCTGCCAGTTTTTGACAGCATACCGTGATGTGTGGTTCCATGAATGGCTATATTTCAAGGGCTTAGATGATCAAGATGGTTGTTTACACACAGAGAAAAAGAAGGAAGATTTAGGCTAATGACAAGCAAAAGGGAGCACAGTGCTCCGTTGCCTCATGTCTTCATCTTCTTATTTCTGCCTCTTGTCTCCTACATTGGTTCTATAATTTGAGAAAGAATTTTTTTTCTGTTTTGTATTAATACAGAAACTACCAAATTATCTGATTCATAATTTATAACATATAAAACAAAAAAAAAAATCTTGTTTCCCATCTTTAGCTTAGTTCCTTCAAGACAGTGAACTCATTGTTAGAGTTCAAAGCTTATCCTGTGACACTTATATATATTATTAGTAATAATACCAATAAAACAAATTAAAAGTCATCTTACTTCAATAGGTCCCATAGACATATCTATTTCTGCTCTCCTTTCTTGAATGGTAGATAAAGCATCCATTGCTAATCTGACATCATCTAAGTCACACAGAGGTCGAGACAATTTGTCTGTGTGTTCATTTATGAATGTCACCAAGTCTAGCAATTTCTTCTTATATTCCTCTTGTAAATAATGACAGAGGACCATCTTCCAGGAATTGGCTTCAATTGTTAAAGCTTTTTTCAGTGGTCCTGAAAACAATAAAATTTAAAAAAAAAAGCTTTAAAAACATTAAAATAAAAAAATTACTAAATTCATGTCTTATTTTTTCTTTAAAAAGTCTACATCATCACATATAGTTCTTTAGTAGCAATTAGAAAACAGCAGACAAGAAATTCCATTACAGTACTTTAAAATTTTCAAAACAATTTCAACTATAATTAAATAGATTTCTGTTGTTTTATCGTATATTACAGTAACTGTAAAACATATTGGTAAGCTTATCTAGTGGAGCACATAGAGAATACAAATAAAGAAGAAAATATCTCCTTATTGATTAGCTTTGATATACATTAACCAAATATATAAAGATCAGTGATATTTAAATGCTTTATGCCCACTGAGGAAATGGCATCTTGGGATTTCAAAACTGGGACTTGTAACAGTCCACAGCTAAAACTGTAAGATGACACATCATGTTATATGCAGTTAATATAGAAACAGAAACTAACACTGAAGAGACAGAGGAGTCAAGAATTCAAATGTATTTTCAGAATAAATTAGGATTTTAGTAGTCAGCACTTCATACTCTGGTAAAGAAAAGAAAAATATACTAAGAGCATAAAACATTTCTGCTCTGCAAAACAAATTGTGCAGCAAATATCAATTCTCCTTTAATAATGTGTCTATTAACAGTAAAGAGATGATTCCGGAAGCCCAAGAGTAATTAATGAAAATTACCACACCCTGCCAGAAGTTAAAAATCTGTAAATCACAATAAATCAGTTCCCAAATCTAAACTGAGTCCAAGAAACTACCCACTGTCCCAGACCATAAAAGACATTTAATATCTTTGTTCTGTGACCCAGGGGACTTGGGTCCCTTTGATGTGACCCTGTGGTCACAGGTGAGGGAGTACTGTGACCATTAAGAAAATCCATATTCATTTGGATACACTCTCTCTTACTACTCTTGGTCACACTATAATAGATAGAGCTTTCCAGAGTGGTCTCATTAAGAAGAAACTGCATGCAGGACCTGGATGAAGATGTGCAGTCACCAGTCTGACATTTTTGCTTGTTCATTGAAAGAAACAGGGTTAACACACCACCAAGATCCTGAATGAACTCCAGTCTTCAAAGCAGGCAGCTTCTGCTTCTCTCATGTGCCAAAAAGACAGATTTTATTGATTATTTCTTAATCTAATCAAATGGATCTTTCAGAAGAAGAGGGTTGCTCATTGGAAATGCAACTACACCAATATGTGCAATAGGACACATTTTCTACTTGTCACCTGATACCAACCAGATAGTTGGTCCAGAGAAGATTGGTTAGCCTTGTAATAAATAAACTATGAGGTAAAAGGGATAAGTGCCACTGGAATCCTTAGTAGAATCACCTGTGGTACAAATGTCATAGAACAAACAGCTTAATTCAGAACATAATGTTCTGAATTATGTTCAACAATTATGTTCTCTCTAAGACAGAGAGACTAAACATGGGAATGACTAAGTAGCCATGTCTTCTCCTGAAAAAAACTATGAAAGTGAAAAAAAATTAATGTATATTCATATTTACAAGACTAAAGCAGTCTCTCCTAGTACCCTTCTTGACAAAGCACACAGCTGGATAAACATGTCATGTGGTGGGTGAGCAGCTGGCTCACAGGTTGGACACACAGGGTTACAGTGGATGAGGTGACATCAGACTGGGTTCCACAAGAGCTCCAGTTTAGAACTTGTGTCCTTCAATGCCTTTCTAAATTACTTGGACATAGAACTGGAAGGAATACAAAGGAAGTTCACAGATTAGGTGGAGCTGTTAACTCCTTTGAAGCCAGCGAGATCTCAAGAGATCAGAGGGCTGGGCAATCACCAACCATATGTAGTTCAGCAAGGGAAAGTGCTGGATTCTGCACCTGGAATGGGACAATCCTGGATGCAGGGACAGACTGGGCAATGAGATGCTGTAAACCAGTGCCATGGAAATGAACCTGGGGGTTCTGGTTGATAGCAAGTGGAACATGAGTCAGCAGTGCCCTGGCAGCCAGGAGATTCAAGCAAGTCCTGGGGTGTAGCAGGCACAGCATCACCAGCCACACAAAGGAGGGGAGTATCCAGCTCTGTTCTGCACTGGGCCAGCCTCACCTTAAACCCTGTGTGCAGTTTTGGTCACCACCAAATAAGAAAGATCCTAAACTATTAGAGAATATCCAAAGGAGGGCAATAAAGATGGTGAAGGGCCTTGAGGGGAAGCCATATGAGGAGTGGCTGAGGTCCCTTGGTCTGCTCAGCCCAGAGGGGACTGAGAAGAGACCTTATTGCAGTTATACCTTCATTGTGAGGGGAAGAGAAGGGGCAGGCACTGATGACTTCTTTGTAGTAACCAGTGATACAGAGGAATGGCCTGAAGTTGTGTCAGGGGAGGGTTAGGTTGGATATTAGAAAAAGGTTCTTCACCCAGAGGGTGAGCAGGCACTGGAAGAAGCTCCCCAGGCAAGTGGTCACAGCTGCAGCCTGACAGAGTTCAGGAAGTGTTTGGACAATATTGTCAGACACATGTTGTGATTCTTGTAGGGATGGTGCTGTCCAGGGCCAGGAGTTGGACTCGATACTTGTGGATGCCTTTCAACTATGCATCTTCTGTGATTACGTGTCTACTTCATTAATTATCTTACTGTACATACTAAGATAAGAAAATGTCATACCTGTGTGCAATTCAATTGGACCAACAAGAATAATGGGTGCTAAATTTTTCATCTCTTGCTCAAATGTATCGTAGTGAACTATTTCTTCTTTAATTTCAGACAGGGAAGGATCAGTAGCAAAAAATTCCTGTGTGTAGTATAAAATGTCAATTGACATATGTTCTTTTCCATAATGTTGGTAAAACATGCTGTAACTGTTATTCAATAATTACTGAAAATGTATACCATTATTATACTTGGTATTAGTCTTCTGTAGTCTTGCTAGCATAGTAAAATGAATGTATAAAAACTTTTCAGTCACTAACACTCAACCTTGTTGGGAAATTCCAACCAAATTTAACAGAGAAACAGATAACCAAGACATACTAAGGACCTACCTGTTTTGTGAAAACAGGTGACAAAATAGAGATCAAATATGTGCCCATGCTTACAGAAAGTCTACCTCATAAGCCAAACTATGTGTGAAACAATAACAATGAAATGCATTTTCTAAGTAGTTCCTTGAGCACAACTCAAAGGTAGAAACATTTTGTGAGTCTGAAAAGCTGCATTTCAGAAATGTTACTTAAAACCTGTACTGATTATGCCTACACTGCATGGGCAAGCAATAAATGCTGAAAGCTTTATCCCACTTCTACTCTTCTGTCCAAGAGTACCCAGACAGGCAATGGAAGGGTTAGCATAGTAGTTAGTGGAAGCATAGTGGAAAAGGAAGAATTTTGAAATTAAACATGTGTGTATAAAACACAACTGCCTTATTATTGAAGTGTTCACTGTAGCATGTTCTATTCCTCAGTAGTAACTGGATCAAGCTAGTAATATTAATTTGATTAGACTTCTTTAATTTTAAAATGTAAATTAAATGTTCTTTAATTAATTTAATTAAATAATTTAAAATTTATTTTACTGTAATTAGACTAACAGCAAATTTTCAGCCCTGATTATGAATTGGTGGGCTATTTTGGTGGGTGAGTATTTTATCCCCATAATACTCACTCATAAACCACTTTATGTGATTTTAACCACATAAACTCATCTTGAATTCCACCACTTTATTGTCAGGGCAGCACAAAACTGCTCTTGAGCTTCAACCTTTACCACCAGCTCTGCCTTGTGGTGAAATCAAGGTAGAGTATGGCACCTCTTCTCACTGGCTCTTGTATTACTTGATCAAAGAAGTATCATCAACACATTCCAGGGACCTTCTGGACTGCTTATGACCTGCTGTGTTCTTCTTCCAGCAGATATTAGAGTGGTTGCAGTCACCCATGAGGATCACGGCTTGTGAATGTGAAGCTGCTCCTGTCTATCTACAGAAGGTGTCATCTGCTTGGACTTCCTGGTCAGGCAGCCTGCAGCTGACCTCCACTATAATTACACCTGTCCCTGCCCTGCTCTTCCCTGCCTAGCCTCCTAAAGAGCCTGTGTCCCTCTATTCCAGCACTCCACTCAAAGGTGCCAACCACCTTTGATACCAGTAGCCTTGCAGGTGTGTGCGTGTCTCCAGCTCCTCTTGTTGATTCTCTGTGCTATCTGTGTTTGCATACACACATGCCTTTTATCAAACAAGGTTGGTGTCTTGTGGCCAAAAATCCAGCTACACAAACAAAAGAAAGCAATTACCATGTTTGAATCTCTAATATGGCAAAGAAGAAGGAAAAAGCTAACCAAACCACAAAAATTTACTTTACACACAGGTAAAATGCTATTACTTCTCTTTAGCAGATATACTACCATTCCTACAGAAAATTAAAAGAAGAATTTCAGCTATGTGTTTTCTTACTTATCTTTTTTTTTCCTTGATTCTTTTTCCAATGTTTTCTGATTTCTAAAGACAGGATTAATGAAGAATAATCTAGTAAGTGATCATTGTTAAACTGACCTGAAATGTGGTATCTTTATCTTCTGTCCACAGGACCCTATATTTCTCAAACTCTTGCAGAACTTCACTTACTCCTTCTTTTAGAGATTCCCCAGCAGAAGAGAGAATCACAATTATTTTAGTAATAGCTTCATTTTCTGCAACACCTGTGTAAAAATTTTTTAGCTTTCTGACAACCGCATCATCAGCTCCTTCTGTAAAATAAAATTAAACATAAATCAATCTGATTAGAATTCTCTTCTAAACCTATGCATGCCAAATTGAGCAATGATGCTCTTTAACAAGGCTGAATATCCTTCTTCAAACATCTGTGTCATTGCTTAACAAGAAGTACCAGCTGCTAGCTCATGCCAGGCACTATACAGCTAGAGCAAATTCAGTCTAAAACAAAGGTTTTTAAATAGTCAATAGTTTTTTCTAAAAAATAGTCTTCTTCATTCACAAATTTAATTTTCTCCATTTTAATTTAATTGCAAGCAGAACACCAAAGGCCTCATAAACATTCCACATTATTTCATCATTTAAAAAAATATTATAATTAAAGTTTTAAAATTGTATATACCGCTTAAAGCAGTGTAAGCTTCTTGAACTATTTGATTAATTGCTGAGACAATCAGGGTCAATATAGAAACCGACATTCTTCAGATCTGATGAGCTACTTCTGTCATAACAACGCCTGAGCATTTTGAAGCAGATTTCAGTGAACAAAGAATAAAAATCCACCCTTCCCACTGCATATATTGTTTAATGAGGGAAATTTAAGGCAGCTCCAAGTTCCCTTTTACTTAGAAGACCTTTTTTTGGGTCTGCTTACTGGAAACATTCTCAGATTCATCCATCCCTACCAGTGTACTCCATGATCTCATTGCCCAAACATTAACATATTCCCCCAGGTGTTGTTGGTGTCTAGTTAAAGGTGATAAAAATGGTCATTTTCTGATGCTGTATTTTGACACAGCAGAGGAAAAGACTCTGAGCATCTGAAGAGCACTGGCTCCTGCCACACTGCTTGGAGCCCTTTAAAGAGGTTAGAATCATACAAGACACATCAGTAGAGGAATAAAGTAACAGGACTGCAAGACAGAAAAACTTTCCAGGATGTTACAGACTTTTCAAAGGGATCATAACAAAGATAGAACTACATTGCATATCACTGGGTCAGACAAACAGCTAAGAAAACCTCATAAACATATTTAGGCTTTTATGGTGGCTTGAAAAATGTATGGAGAGATGTTGGAAATAATATTAAGAAATAAAGTATTTGACTAAAATGGATGTAGGTCTGTCTTCAGTCAAATATTTTTCATTCACATGAAAACAATTTTGAGGTGTTTTATAATCCAATCTAGGAATACATCCAGCAATTAAAATCTTGCTTTATCTTAATATTTCAGTGAGATTTAGTATAAAATCATGGTTTATGGTTTCAGCTATATCATCATGGCTGCATTCCATAATAAGCAGTTAAAAAAGATTGATCAATAACTTACTTTGCCTTAAATTAAGTAAAATATTCAGAACCTAGCAATTTTTCAAAGTTTTTTGCTTATTGTTTTTCAGAGTTGTAATACTTACGTTAAGCGTGAAAAGCTATTTCTGAAAAAAATAGCTAATTAAATCAAGATAAATCCCAAAAATTAATGTAAAACAATCTGCAGTACGCTCCCCTGATGAAAAGTAAGCTAAGTCACAAATATTTATGTATGGCATAGTCATTAAATCAAAAAGTAAAGTAAAAAGTAAAACAAAACCACTTACTTTCTCCTTTTTTGACTTTTTTCCCTTGTGATCCAAGGCCTGCAGAAGCTGCTTGCTGTGTGGCTGGTTCTGTTTTTAAAATAGATCTTTGCAAATGCCTCTGTCCCCACTGAGCAACTCCTCTACTTACTTCCAGTGTTAAGTGAATCATGCGATTGATGGCGTGCTGGATATCATCTAAACTGGGAACGATTACCTATTTGAAACAGTAGAAAAATTGTTGAAACATATGCAACTGATTGTCTATTTTGAGACCTCAGCGTGAATTGCAGATTTTACCCCAGAAGAGAAGCTTGAAAATGTAACTTCAGCAGGTTGTCTGGCTCAGAATTGCTTCTAAAGAGATGAAACATACTGTAGTGACCTACCATCTAATGATGCAGTCACACTGCGAGTGAAATGGCAATCAAGTACATAAGCAGAGAGATTTATTGGCTTTTTTTACAGCTTATTTTAAAACTCCTACAACATTTTAAGCATCATTGTTATAATGACTTTTATATAATGTGTGGGTATATATTGCAAGCCATGTTTTTTATAATTTAGAATAAAAAAGTTTTAGAAACTGCATGCTATGGTGCAACCACCACTTCCCAACCTTCTCAGGCCTTATGTACGAGCAACTGCATACATAAAAGCAATGCTCTTGCAAAATCTTATTAGCATTAGCAAAGTGGTATTTTACCCAGAATTACTTGATGACTACACTGGATCAACCAAGCGTTTGAGGACTGGAAAGAGAGATGTATTTCCTTTGCAGTGGGTAGAGCTTGGTGCTTTATGCTTCTACAAATATCAACAAGGTAAACATTCTGCACTTTGACAGAACTTGCATATCATGTGTACAAACACACATACACAGTGTGAATGTATAACAGAATGACAATATAAACACTAATTTGATGTAAAAAGGAATATCACCTTAGGGCAGAAGCTTTTTTTCATTGTAATTTCAATACAAAACCTTTTTTTTTTAATAAGACATTTGAGAAATTTTGTTACCTTCTTTCACAAAATAAAAAAATACATTTTGCTGACACATCTTACTCTATAAAAGGAAAAAAACGAATGTTTCACTTCTTTATAACTGAGTTGCCTTTTTTCCCCTGTATGTAGAAATCTGCAACTCCTTTTTTGTGGTTTTGAATTTTCTATTTTTGTTCAGTGTTCCTCATTCTGGTCATCTAACTTCCCATTAAGGTGATTAAAGCCAAACTAAGCAAAGATAATATTCACTGAAATTCAACAAAAGTATTTAGATTGCACAAGAAAGAGTTAAAAATAGTAATAATAATAATAATAATAATAGTAGTAGTAACAACATTTTAAAAGCAGCATGAAGAACTTATTCCAGTAATGCAACTATTACATGTGAGGAGAACTGTAATCATTCTGCAAAGAACATGGATGAACAGATTGCACTGCAATTGTTAAACCACACAAGGTTAAAAAGCAAGGTTCTGCAGGCATCACTGAGACAGAGGCCAGAGCACTGGGACTGTGAGTACATTTCATCAATGCTCTCAGAGCACTGAAAGATGTGAGCACCTACTCTCCTTTGGAACAGGTGCTGGTTCAGTGGAAGCGTGCCCATACCCTGCACTTGGACAAATGCAGAGAGAACTGTAAGACAGTGCATCTTACCTTACCTATATGATATAAAACTTACCAGATTTGGAATATCAAGGTTTACTTCTGCTTTTAGAAAAGGAGTGACATCCTCAGATTTGCTGTAAAATAATTTTGACATATAACATAAACAGTTCACCACAAAACCTCCTCAGTTTATCTGAGAAATATAATTTTGAGTTACATTTCCTGACCAAACTCCCATGGAGAATTTTCACATGAAATTATCTACTATTTCCAAAACTTACAGAACTTTCTTATTTAAAGGATAAAGAAAACACCCAGAGCTCCACCATTCTGACAAATGTTAGCTCGGATCCAGCCAATGCTTTCAGAATTTGTTTTATCCAGAGTATTTTCTGATTCTGATTTTAATCTCTCAGGTTCAGAATAATGGAACTCTGCCAGTGCTTTGAATAGGACAGAAGAAGGTCTTACTGATCATTACATGCAACAACCTACCATGAGAAAAATTTGCCACAAATTTTGAAGATTATAAGCTAGTGCAAAGTGATAAAAACATTACATTAATGTAATGAAAACTAAAATTAAAACCTAAAAAATAGAGAAAATAAAATTTTAAATGCTGTGGTAGACCAAATAAGGGAGGACTCAGCAATACGATAAAGTCAACAAATATGAAGGAAACAATCAAAAACTTTCCTATTGACTTTGATACAGATTTCAATACATTTTTAATGAAAAAAGTCCTTAGAAAAAGAAAAAAGTCATTCAGACTTTAACAAACATTAATGACAAAACATCATAAATTTCACTTGCTTGAAATAAATTCTCTTTATAGAATTATAACTAGGCTTTTCAATATACAATGTATTATACTGTAACAATTCTGTCTCTGAAGAGTATGCCTGTTCCAGCAGAAAAGAATCTATAGAAATCATACTGAACATAGCAGAATGATTTTGTACAGGTCTTGCCATTATCATGAAGAAATCATAAAGAGTTCATACTACTGAAGGAATCTTTCACTTGTAACTTACATTGGAACACTCATTCTTCTTTTGATGCGATCCAAAGACAGTCGGGTTGCTTTCTGGAGGCTGATTAGCAGCCGGCGACTGAAATAGGCAAGTAAGTCCTTACAGTTCTGTAATAAATAAACATTATTTAGCATCTTCTTCACACAGGAAGCTGAAAATTATTACAAACGTTTTAAATCTAATCTAATAGATTTTTTTTCAGAAGGAATTTATGCTGTAAGCTACGTGAAAAACACAATGTGAGAAACGGGGGGTTGTAAATAAGTAAAAGCTGCATGAAAAGAGAATATAGTATGTGAAGAAACAACTTGCCTTATTCAGATACAGAATACTGAAATCTGTTTGAAATATGCTCCTACAGAATAGCATTCCGTATTAAAAAAAAGAACAAATACAAAACAAAGCCACAAAACCAAACCATTAATTACTCAAGAATATTGGCATACCAACTTTGTACATATACCCGTTTTGAATAAGAGACAAATACAGTAAATTCCAACTGGATTAAGAATATGAAAATGTGGCAGCATGAAATGATCACTATTAAAAAGCAATGCAACATTGTAGCATTATTGCATTTGTACTTGCAAGTTTGAGAGTCTTTGTTCTTTACTTCTACTTTCCTTCACTGCTGAACATGAAGAGATTGCATTCTTCATGGAAAGAGTACAAAGATATTCTTTATTGATGAAGTCGGAAGAAAAGGATAGAAAGGATGAAAGATCCTGTCTACCCAAGAAGGAAAGCCTGTGTTATGGCTTAGGTACATTGTTGTCTCAGATTTTTATGCTTACCACTCATGTCAAGGATTTGTTTAATAAAGTTGATAATTGGAAAACAAGCAATATACTTGTGAAAACTAAAATTCATCTTAAATGAACTTTTTAGGTAAGCTATTTCATAATTTCTAATAATTACAATTGATACTTTCAATGTGATGTCTTTCTGTAACATAGATATGCAGCTACCAAAACTCAAGATCCTGTTTACTAATTAAATTGGTCTAAAAATAATTTCCTTATTTTCACAAAATACCTTTCTAAACTCTTCTTCTTTATCACTGGCCTTGCTATCATCACTCTGAGATCCTTCAGCAGGAGATTTTTCTTTCTCCTTTTCTTTACCTTCAAATGCTATATGTTTTTCTTTCCCTGTAAATTAAAAAAAAAAAATAAAGCAATTGCATATATATTATGCTTTAAAGGATGTTGGCCCCTCATTAGAGGCAAAAAAATATTCACTTTTATTTTAGCAATTCCTGGATCACCAAAAATTTGATTTATTTCATGACAGTTTTTCACACCAGGAATGTGGTTAAGAGTCCAGCCTGTAAGCCTCAGCTTAATAAACACTGTGCAGTACTAATCTGTTACTAAAGATGGGTAGACAGACATGAATATATGAGTGGAAAAAACCAAACTCAATATAAATAACTTAACAAAAAGACAGAGAAGTATTTTTGTGTCATCATTTCTGGTTTTGTGTCATCATCCTGTTTGCATCCTGGAGTACTGACCCTGCCTATGCCTCTATAGCTGGAGAAACCTGAACCCAGAAAGAAAAAATCCCATGAAAGCAAAGAGTTCCCTTACTGATTAAGACTCAAAATAATTTTTTCCTTAAAACATATTCTTTCCCTCCATATAGAAACTATTTCTCTTGTAACAATGTGGGATCTTCTAAAATCTTTGTAAGACACCCCAAAGAAGTGGGAACCAGCCATACAAGAGCCAGCAGCCGACTTTACTAATTTAGCTTTTACTGATCAGCTAGTAAAAGCACATAATTCTACTGTGACAGGAAAGTTAAAAACTTAGCTGGACAGTACCAAATAACAGACAGAGCTGAGAAGAGAGGAACGCTGGATTTTATTTACAGATAGGGGATGTGAAGTGGGAGAGTAATGATGAGTGACTGAGAGAAATGGAGCTTTAATGTTCTTTCTCTAGAGCAAGTGCTTTGCTAACCTAAACAGAAGGACAGCTTTTAATTCTAGAAATCCCAGCAAAACTGAAATACCCGCATAATTCATGAGCTAGTGGTTTAGTCTAACAGTGGTTAGAGAAGGCAGAACTGTGACACAGATGAAACTGAAGTGGGAGTTGAGGCAAATTGTTAAGACAAATTAGCCACAATAGATCAGTTTTGATAAAATCTAGCTAAGTCTACAGAACTTTTTATTTAAATAAGCAACATTAACTACCTTGTGAATCTGAGAACCTAGTAGATGGAAATTCGTAATTCTTTTCAAATAGATCTATTAGATCTTGAACAGCATCTTCAACATGCAGGCTTTTGATGTTCAGTAACTCAGCACATTCTTTAGTATAATCCTGTTATATAAAAATATCAATGCATTGTCTTAGTAACACTGATTATCTTATTACTGTTTCTCTTTATGGAGATTCACAACATTTCCTGGAATATTTTACTAATCTGACCAAAATTAGTTCAGTGAAACATATGTAATTATTAAAATACACTTGTATATTTATAAAAGCTTCTGTTATATTCTCACTATATTTTTAATGCCTAAAAATCCCCAATTTTTGAAATGTAATGGTTCTTTTAGGTGCTCAGAAAAAGTCCTGAATATTGAAAGGTCACAGTCAGAATCTGAAATTACCCAAATATTGTTTCAAATCTGAAATTACCCAAATATTGACCTTAATGATTTTATTTACTTGCACTAATTTGATAATTAATACACTTTTAGCCTATTTTGAAATAAGAAAACTTTCTGATTTTCAAATATACTTGTAGGAAAGTGTTTTTTGCCTTCTTAAAAACAACAATTTAGAAAAAATATGGGGGAAAAAAGGCTATATATATCTGAGGTCCTTCACACACAAAAAGTCTCATCAAAGTATAAAGCACTTAAATAAGATTATCTATGAAATACCACAGCTTAAGTATCTCAAACACCAAAGAACCAATGTATCTTCACATAAAATGTTTTAACTAAAATATATCATTACAAATAAAGTTCTGTATTTCCACACAGAGAACATTTTAGTTTTATTTTCATTTACAAAGGTATTTTTTCTAATATGTCCTAGAATTCAGATTGAAAGATGTAAAGTGGCACATACCTCATTGTCAGTCAACAGATCCTCTATTTTGATAGGAGCATCTACTGGTAAGCTAACTAAAGAAGTACTTGATATCTCTTTTAACATTGAACCAATCTGCACGGCACTTATAACGTTAACCTAAAAAGAGAAAATCACATTAACACCACACACTTATCTTTAAAGCATAATGTACATTATTTTAGAGAGCCCTAACAGATAACAAATGTTTTCAAAATTAAATGCAAGAATGCTACCGAGTAGAAAATCTTCTAAGAAAGGGAATAATAGCAACAGTTACGGTAACTAAAGGGTTATTTGCAATGGCTAGACTCCCAAAGAATCCTGGCTGGTTTAACTGCAGTTTTAGGCAGACAGTAACAAAAAGCCAGACCCTAGATCATTCCTGTCATGCAAGACACACTGCTTCTAGATTAAATAAAACAGAGTAATAGAAGAAACTACATCAATATAATTGGATTCTTGTTCATTATCTTACTGACCACAAATCTAGGAGCAAGGCATGGGGGG
>VWZN01007385.1:16138-35499 GCA_013396955.1 Regulus satrapa
GGGGGAGTCTACTGTAAATTGCTTGATGGGGTAATCTTCAGTCCTTCTTTTACTCAACACACTTTTTTGCTGTGTTTTTTATTCCAAATTGCAGCATTATTAATATATATTTAATTGTTTTTGCCATGACAGAATCCAAGTAAAAATTACTTCTGTACATCTTTTAATCTTTCATCTGAAGTAGTCTGTATCTGTGATACTCTGTCTTGTTTTTTACAACGTACTTTGTGCTTCCATTTCACATCACTTTTTTCCTATTTGACAATAATACCCTACTCACAGCAACCAAGTGTCTAACCATGGTTAACTTTTTAGTTTATATGGGAAGGAGAAGTAAAAACAATGCATACAACCTAAACATTTAAGGAAAATAGTAGTTTTCTATGTAAAAACACGGTCATTTTAGATGTACTCAGGGTTACAAAACTGTTCATTTCTGACAACCTTTTTCCAGCTTTGGGTTTCAGTGGCAAACAGAGCATTGAACGTAATTAGGATTTTGTGCCATACATAAAAAGAATTAGATACACTGACCAGTGACTAACAAACTCCTACCACAGGAGACACAATTTACAATATTCATAGAAGAGATAATAGTCAGACAGTTTAACCATCAAGCCAGAAGGGCAATCTGACTGTCAAGGTAAATTCTTGAGAAAAAAACAAGCCAATACTGGTCCTCAAGTATGTTAAATCATAGAATCACAGCATACCAAGTTGAAAGAGAACTTCAAGGAGCATCTGGTCCAACCTTTCTTGGTAATAGCACAGCCTAAACAAGATATCCCAGCATCCTGTCCAGCTGAGTCTCAAAATTGTCTGACACTGGGGAATCCACCACTTCCAGTGGGAGATGATTTCAGTGGCTGACTGTTCTCATGGCAAAAAATTTTCCTCTTGTGTCAAACTGGAATCTCTCTGTGAGTAACTTATAGCCATTATCCTCCATCTTTTCCATGTAAATCATTGCATAAAGGGGGTCTCGATCTTCTTTGCAGCCAATCTTCCAATGATAAGGTCTCCCCTAAGCCTTCTTTACTCAAGGTTGAACAAAACAATTTCTCTCAACCTTTCCTCATTTTTCAGGCTTCCAAGTTCTTTGATCATCATTATGGCCCTTCCTTGAACCCTCTCCAAATCTCTTCTGTATAGCAGCGACCAAAACTGAATACAGTTCCAGGTTTGGCCACAGCAGCACCAAGGAGAGGAGGATGATGAACTGTTATCACTGCTAGTTAATGCAACCCAGCATCCTGCTGCCTTTCTTTGCTGGAGCAGCACACTGTTCACTTGCACTGAATTTGTTATCCACAAGGATGCCAGGTCCGTTTTCACAGAGCTGTTCCCCTGTCAGGTAGACCTCAGCCTAAACTGCACTCCTGGATTATGCTTGCCCAGGTGTATGATGTTACATTTGTCCTTGTTGAACCTTGTAAGGTTCTTGTTAGTGCACGCTTTACACCTGTTCAGGTCTTCCTGAAGGATGGCTCACCACCTTTCCATTTAGCTTGGTGTCACTGACAAACTTTGTCAGGTTACACTTGTTCCCATCATCCAGATTACTTATGTACATATTAAATATGGAATCAAATTAATTCAGAAATTATGTGACAAGTACCAGGACAGTAAAAGAGCACAGAGCAGCATGCACAGAACTGTGAGGAAAAAGCAAAGTCTCCTTCACTATTTTATGGGCTGCACAAAGAGGACACAATTCCACAATATGTCTGCTACGAATAGACTTAATGTTGCAAAGTTGTCCACTCAGTTCTTACATAGAAGTATCTTTTATGCAGCTGCACTCATGGACAAACACTCAAAAGACAGGCACTGACTGAAAATCAGAGTGAAATCTTCAGAATCTGAAGACAAAAAGTGGAAATAGACTGTGTTCTAAGGACAGAAGCAAAACTCAAATGTTGGTGGCAATAATAGGAGAGAATAATTGAGCATATCCCTAATCCAAAATGAGAAACCTATTTTTAAAAGCAACAAAATTTCTATTTATGGTACAAAAATAAGTACAGATTATGTTTGAATATGACAAATCATCTTAGAAATTATTTCTGTAAGCTTTTTGTTTTATTTATATAATGAACAAGTGTTTACCTTTCTCAAAAGCTGCCTAAATACATGCAGAACTTGATCAGCTTCTTGAAAGAAAGTTTCCAGTGAGACAGATGACCAAGTCAACATTGTAAGTCCTTGCCTCAATACACCTTCCATCTGAGCATAAAGATATAATTTAACAGATTATAAAAAGAAACAAAACCAAAACCAAACAAACCACAAGAGAAAACAATTTTTAAAACTATTATTATTATATGATATTATTATTAGAAGCACTAACATTGCTTATAAAACCAAGTGGTGTGCAAGAGAGGTTACAAGTTTCCTACAAAAAGGGTCAAAGAAATTTAAGTAATAGAAAGGAAGGGGAGGGTAGTGCATACTATAGCCTCAGGTTTTTCTCTCTTACACTTCTGCCCAACTTTGTAGTTATACAAACTTACACAAACTCTGCAACCCTTTGGTGTGACTACTTACATCCAAAATGGGAAGAGTTGCTTAGAACAGTCCCATATATACACTTGGAAATGTCTGGCAAAATAAAATGGCTTGTGGGATAGAGATTCTGCATCTCCAATAAAACTGTGCCTTTAGTATGGCGTAAAACATCATAGTGTAGCATTCTACACCACTGAAGAGACTCAATTTACAAGGCTAATAATTCTCTCCGAGCAAACTTCCATGTTAAACCCAGAGTTTTACAGAGATAAATAGACCTCAAAGACCATATTTTTTGTTGTACTGGTCTTCTATCTCCTAGGCACTAGATTAATTGATTGTAAAACACATTATTTGAGAACTGTATGAAGGACACAAAGAACAAAGTCTTAAAGATCTCAGTAAAATTCATTAAGTTCACAACATGCTGATCCATCTAAATATTTCAGAATTATAAATTATTATTAAGTTATTTTAACTTCTTATGAGGTATACTGAAGTGCATGCAGCAATACCAACCTTTTCTATTTTTGGGGTCAGCAGATTTACAAATATATTTGGTGTTCCTTTACGCAGATCTTCATAAGACTGGACAAGACCCTGTTGATTATTAAAAAGGGTAGTATAAAGCAAAATATTTCAATTATTTATTTACTCAAGAAAACACTTTGTCATACAATCAAATCATCTGAAAAATACATTGAAAGCAGCAGAATGTTGTATTTGAAAATAACTGCAGAATTTTACATAGACATTACATAAAAATTTGCTATATCATGCTATAGAAGGAGGAATGAAAACCACTTTTGTGCAAAAACCAGAAAAATAATGATCTTCCTCTAGAACCAAAGACAGCTTGAGCTTTAGTGACCATAACTTGCAACACCCTCTTAAAATTGAGTATCCTGCTTTAGATGCTTAAGTCAGGTGTCAAGTCAGTTTTAAAATATCCTCTTGTCTTATGCCATGGGCACACACACACAGAGGAAAGTCTTGTATGATGCACCTCATCCCCAAGATACAGGCTCCTTGAAATAACACCATAGCAGAGACTACAATAGGTCTAACAAATATAATTTCTCTTGCAGGTAACCTGCACAATTCTTCACATCTCTGTGGCTCAACATACATTCCATATATTCCAGAACAGAATAACCCAAATATTTCTCCTCAAAAATTCTAAACCCCAGCACTTTACTGATTTTAAGACTGTGAAAACTTTTTTTATAGCTTAAATTATTTTATGACCAAAGTATACTTAGTGTGCCATTAGGTATATGAAGCATATATTCTTTTATTTAAGTATCTACCAGCCCACATAGGACTTAACAGGGGGTTTTCAAATGAGATTTTATATGTTCACCTGTGCATTCTACAAATTTACATAAAAGTACCTCTTACCCAGCTTGAATCTTTAGCTACAGAAAAAAGATCCATATTTAAACACATTTCCTTTCTAATTTTTTAAACGGCAATCATGATACTTTTCAAGTTTACCTCTAACTGCAACCGCTTTGTCTTCAGTTCATTTTCTATTATTGCTATCTTGACTGCTTGCTCTGGTACTTCCAGACCCAGCTTTATCATACATTTTGTCTCTCGCACAATCTCTAGAATCTGGGGATCAAAATTAACCAGGAGCTTCTCAGCTGTAGGATGACGCACAAATATGGTGGAGTGCAAGGCTGTAAAGACATTCTAGTATCAGTTTCTAAGACAAACATTTGTTTAAATTCTATGAGTTATTATGAAATTCAGATTTCTAATATTACAATATAGTGATTAAGCATGTAGGGTTACTTGTGAAATAGCTTTATGTTGTTTTCAGTTAAAGAAAATACACAACTGACTCCCATAATATTAACTTTCTGCCTTTCTCTTCATAAACTAAACAAGCCTCAGATCCAGTCTGATCTGTGTCATAATTTTTCTCAGCCCAAGTTTAAAAATTATTAAATTAATTCTCTAAGGACCAGAAAACACAACACTTTAATATAAAACATTTCTAAGCATTATTTCACTAGGAATTTTTCCTTAGAGAGATTGGGGCAATACAACCTTATGAATTATTATACCAGAAAAAAAACCCAGAAAGAATTATCAAATAGTACACATAGAGAATTTTAATACCAAAGTTATCTGTGGCTTACATTTATGTCACTAATGTTTAGAATCATCTGTTGAACAGTGTACCAAATCTGCAATCCTTTGCATCAATACCAAGTATCAAGGTCAGTAAGACACTGAGATTGTATTACTGAGCCTGCTAAGTGGATCATGACTAACTTTCACATTTTAAGGGTAAATGAGGCTTTAAAAAGTATCTGATTTATGTTAACTTACTATTCAACAACAATTTAAAGAAGCAAATACGTATTTAATTGCTTACGGTATCGTAATTGTGAAATTTCCTTCATCCAGGCACTGTGATAGACTACCTCGAACTCCACCAGTACATATGCAAGTTTGTTGTATGATTGAACAACTGCTTTACCTTCTGGGCTTGCCAAGATATCTGAATGTTTCTATTAAAACACAGTACATTCAAATTAAAACGATATCCAAAATGGCCCAACCACTTGGGTTTTTCTCAATGTATTGATTGTCTATATATAGCGTAGGTAAATACTATGGATTAACTGACAGAGTTCTTAAAAACTGCATGAAATATTTATGATTCAAACTTACAGGGCAATAAAGTCAGTAAGAACTTATAAAGAATACTAAATATTTAACATCAGTAAGAGAAATTAATATATTGTCATAAATACCTGCAATTCACAGTGAAATGGATACTCAGTTCTTCTTAAAATTGAACTGAAAATTTATTGTAAAAGTTTCCTTTTTTAATATTAATTTTATTTATTTTTAATATTTATGTCTGTTTTCCTTGGAACAGATTTAAATGATCATTATTCACATCTGAGGTAAACAGGGAAGTGAAAACCTCTCTCACATAGAAGTTAGCTTGGCATGAGACCCCGGCTGCTTTGTAGGAGAATCACTCAAACATTTCAAGAATTCTTCAAGGTCATTTTCAACTGAAATAGTCTAGTCTGTTCTATTCCAACACTACATTTTGGATCTACAAAAAAGGGTTACTGCAGAGCAGTATAAACATATAAAGAATAATGTTTCTTAGCATGTAACAAGTGACATAATCATAACCAGAAACTTTAAGATCGCTTTACTGAAGTAAGTAAGTAAGTTCACTGTTACACAAAACACCTAATTTTTCAGCACATCAACTTACATGGAAATAGCTGATTGGTTCATTTACCCTTCTGAATAGCTGTCTCACCCACAATATCTTTCCTGCAATAGGTGGCATGTTTCGAGCAAGAGGAGGGTCATCTTTCTGGGTTTGGTAAAGCTACAGTAAGAACAATATCATTAAACACAAGTATTAAAAGATCTATTGAAATGCTAAACTGTTTTCTCTGATACCAAAATTTCTTCCTCCTCCCAAACAGATTAAATTCACATGGAGTCACACGACAGTTCATGGAGAGCAAAACTTATTTCTTCCCTGACTTGGTACACTTTCCATTCTCTCAGCTGTGCTTTTTCATGACAGAGTCCTGAGTCACCAAAGGGCATTGTGAGCCCCAGGGCTGAGAAGCCAGTATTCAGGATCAAGTCTGACACCTGGCTTTGAAGCCATCTGCTGTGAAAGCAAGTTGTTTAAGGAAGCCATGTCAGGAGAACCCTTGTGGGGTTTTTCCTGCTTTGGTTGGGAACTAGCCTCAAGAGAGGCCACTTAAATCTCACAGTTAAGTGAGAGATTTTTTATGAATAGAAACATCAACACTGTTCTTCAAAGACACATATCTGATTATAAATAATATTTCAGGGTTTGTAATTAATTATTCTTGTGGCTCCCTTCCAAATCAGGATAATTTAGCATTCTGTGATATGAATTTTCTGTTGACTTCTAATCAAAACGCATGTCAGATATGCCTGGATACACTGCACATGCTTTTACCTGTGCCCAAGATGAGAAAAACGGTCCCCTGCTCAGTGAATGGCTGCATTACAGTTAAAAAAAAAAAGAAAAAGAGGCCTAAAATTGTACTGCACAAAATTTGCACTGACAAAATTTCCAATCACTTTGGAACCAGCAATGTAGTAGGAGCAACTTTTTATAAGAAACAAACTGCTTGGCAAAGATATAAGGCCATATAGCAATATCTAATAAATAGTTCGAACTAGTCAGTAGAATCAAGATGTGTTCTTTGACAGAAGAAAGGAGTACTTGTATCCACTCAACTGTAGGCATGGGAACTCAAGTTGTGACAACACAGACTCTATGATGACACAACTCTTCAGTAAGTAGTGTATCTTCTTAGCCCTATCCTGGCTTCTGCACAGTTCCAACCCAAGCAGCTTCACGATGACCTTGAGAGAAACTGACCTTGGATGAAACCTCTCAGTAAATGTACCTGTTTTTCTTTTGCCTGGGAAAATACAGCTAAGGGTAGGCTACATGATTTTTGAAAAGCAAGCAATGCTGCTGAAAATCTGTTCATGTAGTTAAGCCAGTGATTAAGGGTTCAGGGATTGTTATATATAGTGTGTAGGTAGGGAAAGGACACTATGAAGAGCAGCTTTGCTAGGCTACAGTTTTAAGCCATTGCTTGGAGGAAACATTTTCTAATAAGTGCAGAGTTTCTAGACCTTGGCTCCTTGTGTAAACCTCTATCATTGATCTTACAAGATGTACACATCTCAAAAAAGCTTTTTCAACAGTCTGGTTTTCCAGATTCCCTTTATATTTCTTGAAGAAAAATGGTCATTTGGAGGTAATTATCCAAATCTTCAGGACACTATAAAAATTGATCAGATTAACTCACTCTAGATTGATTCTTTCTTTCTTGAGTAGCAAGGGAGTTTGGATATCTAGTACTGATGCAAATGTTTATTTTACGGACAAAGTAAAAGTTTACAGTCAAGTGACATGAGCAGCTCTCAGAACTTAATGCTCATTTATACTTGTCAGGTTGCACTAAAAAAAATAATGAAAAATTACTTTATAATGAACATAAATGCAATTCACTTACATTTGACATGTATTTTATGCTGCCACAGCATTTAAAAATAGCTACTTAAACATGCAAATTAATTGTGGACACCTCATTTAATTAAAAAATCCAGAAGGTACATGCAAGCAAATGTATACAGTAAAGAATAAGCTTCTTTAAATGTAATTGATGAAGGAATAATGAAAATATTTTGGTTTATAAAGTAAAATTGTGATGACAAATTTGTCTTCAAGAGCAGTAGTGGATATTGTGTTACCCATCACTAAGGCCTGTTTTCTGTAACAGGAAAACAGAAGTAGAATAAATTGAGAATTGGGAGTAAATTAATGAAATAGGCAGAATAAATAAAAATTATTCCTATTAAAATGCTTACTCATATTTTAACATGATGTTTACAGTTCACTGAAAGGAAATTAAATACCTTTTTAGTAGCTTCAAGTTCTGCTACATAATGTTGAAGAATACAACCAATTGTATGTGTTATTTCTTCTTGAAGGCATGGCATTTTCAGATTTTGAAACCTGTATTAAAAATTAGTAAGCAAAATTACATTTCTAAAATAATAAGTGTTTTAATTTATTTTGGAGTACATGAACATTACATTAAGTGAAATAAGCAAAAATCTAGAAATTCTTTTGAATCTGGAAAACTTTTTTGTTTTGAGGAAGTTTAAATGAATTCAAAATTTATGCACTGGTGGGTTTTTGTTGTTGCTTAGTATGTTTTAGGCTTTTCCTTTAGTACCCTCTTGTACATAAAAATATTCTAATGAAATTAAGAAACAGAATATATTGATTCCCATAAGAAAGATAAAATATATATTTTTATCGTGATTATGTGATTCAGAATATCAGTAAGGAAAAATTCTCCATTAGGCCCTATGTTCTAAAATTAGCTGGGCTGTTTAAATTGCACTAATCAGTAATTTCAAGTTGCTTTAAAATATTTTAAAACATAGCTGCCAATACCTTTGAAGTAGCTGAAGTGAATTCTGTGAAGACACAATTTTCCGAAAACAGGTACGCATAAAAGTCTGTAGCTGTGTCTAAAGAACACATAATTCAGTATGATTTTTCAGGTCAGAGATTAGTATTTTGATGATATTTTCTTAACATAGTAGCATTTGAAATTGTTAATACTTAAACGACTAAATAGCAGCTTTCATCAAGCCATGCTAAATATAATCATTAAATAAATAGTTTCAGTCAAATAATTTCTAAATTGTCATACAACTCTATGAAATAAACAAATTAGCTGCATCTTTGTTCTGCCCAAAATCTGACCACATTTCTTCAGGCAAATAAACGATTTCCACATAGATCATCCTCTCAGGTCTCATAATTTTTTTCATTTTGGCGACAAACTGAAAATCATTCATGAGCACTGTTTGATATATTTTACACCTTCCTTTGAAAGAAGGAATGGAAAAAGCCTCCCTCCAGACAAGCACAAACTCTCTTTAGGAGAACAATGCAGCCTATTCAAAATCCAATGTCCAAAGGTGCACTGACAATCTCCTTCCCAAGTAGGTTATAGTAAGTCATAATATTACTTACCTCTAAACGTTCAACTTCTGACATGAACTTCACAAAATCCACATCAAATTCTGTTACATGTGGATCAAGGTTGTCATATGGTTTCTTTTGAAAAATGCTGTAGATATTTTTGAATTTTACTGCTATAAGATCTATACCTTCAATGGCACACAATGTCAGTGCATTAAAATTCTGTTCTTTGGTTATCATCTCCATTATCTGAAATAAAGATAATATATTCATTCTCATTGTGGATTATTTGTTATTTCCTCTATAAATGAAAACCTGAGCAAAATAAAACAATCAACATCCACTCCTCTAGCTACTGCATTCCCAAATGTGATGTTTCTGAGTCAAGTATCTTCAATACTTGAAGCATGGTTAATTCAGTTTTCAACATCAGTTCTCACCACAGCTCAACAAAAATTAAATAATCTTTGTTTTTCTTAATGACAAAGAGGGGTTTTTATGTTTTACTGCTAGGTCAAGTAGGATAATAGGCAAAAGGAGTTAAAACATGGCAAGTACATACTGATGACAAAAAAGACATCTCAAAGAATAAAAAAGCCCAACCCTACGGATTAGTATGTATATTGAGTGATGAAGAAGTACATCGAAGACTCAGAATTCCTACCTTGTGATGATTATCATCTTACCCCTTGTCTGACCTTATTCTGTACCAAGAAGCACCTATTACCTCTTTCACTCAAGAATGTTAGTTCAAAATCCTTCACTGCATTACCAAGCTAAATGCTAAGATGACAGCAAGCAGCAGAATCATCTGAAGAATTGTTCTTGGCAGTAAACATGAGCTTTTTATGTCATTCAAAAAAAAAAGCAGAAGTTATTTTCCACATAATTTTAAACCTCTTAAAATAATGACCTAAGTCTAGATCAATCAAGTTATTTCTCTCCACACTTAAAGAGATAAATTGACAAGATAAGAAGGCAATTGTGAGGTAACAGCATCAAGAACTGGGGCCACATACTCTGTGGAAGTACCTAAGTTCTCTCAATAGGGAGTTGCAGACTCCATTAAAGAATGAATAAGAGAATATATGTTGGCAAGCATCCACTTTGTAAACTGTTCTTTGGAGAAATGCTTCTTCTTCACCAATAATAATAGTACCAAATATACTCACTTTTTCTAATCTCCTACAAAAAGCTTCAGCTTTTCCAAAAATGTACACTTCTGATATTTCCAATGTCCTTTCTTCTAGATTTTTAAAAGTCTCTTGCCTAGTTTCACGGAAGCATTTCTGATATTCTTTCAGCAGACATATGCATTCCTAAAAAGTGAAAGAATAGATACCAAATTCGTTATGTTATGCTTATGAACGAAGGACTAGAGTACCCAAACCTACTGGCATTCCAAAGCCATTAGTTATCACTTAATCTGAATTCACTCAACAGGCAACAACATAAATATAGTGGTTTTCTTCCAGTATGTATTCTTAAGTGTTTGCAACATATGAACATACAGTAGTACAGGGAACCAGAGAATGGTGGTGAATGGTGTTCATATAGTCGGCAGCCAGTCACTACTGGTGACCAGTGTTGGGTTCAGTCTTGTTTAACATCTTCACTGATGATCTGGATAAGGGGATTGAGTCCACCATCAGCCAATTTGCAGATGTGAGTGTCAGTGTCAATCTGCTGGCAGGCAGGAGGGCTCTGCAGAGTGACCTGGACTGGCTGGATAAATGGGCTGAATCCAACAACTTGATGTTTAACAAGACCAAGCAAGTGCTGTGTCCAGCACTTTGGGCACAACAACCCCTTGCAGCACTACAGGCTGGGGAGAAAGTAGATGGACAGCGGCCAGGCAGAAAGGGACCTGGGGGCACTGATTGATGGCAGACTGAACACAAGCCAGCAGTGCGCTCACATGGCCAAGAAGGCAAATGGCATCCTGGACTCTATCAGCAATAGTGTGGCCAGCAGGACTAGGGAAGTGATTCTCCCCCTGTATTCTATGCTTTTTGGGGAAGATAGGAACTCAGTAACTGAGGTCTGGGAAAGAAGGTGGAAATGAAGTTAACACTGGCAATCAGTATTCCCATTGCTGCATATATTTTGCCACAGCACATTGCATTCACTTAATTTATTCTTAATAGGTCACTTTCAGAAGAAGAGGAAAACTATCTTAACACTGACCTTTCATGGAAAGGAAAAAGAAATTTTCTGCCAAGGAAATCTTGTACAGATAGGAACTACTGTAACTAAGTCAGGGTCTATTCAAATACCACATTTTCCATGGTAGAGAAAGATGGCACCATATCAGAGCTATACACTCCTCTATAGCCCCTCTTCCCCAAAATGGAAAAAATGTGGAATATTAATTCTTTGACTGCATGTAAAGCAAATATGCCAATTCCAAGGTCAGTGACAGACCACACTGATAAAGATGAAAGATATTGTAATTTCAACAATGCCCACAGGCTAAGAATTGGGAAAACATTCAAAGCATCATGAAATTAAAAAAAAAAAAAAAACCAAAAACAAGAGATGTGAAGCACTTGATACATATTGATAAGGATTTCCTTATGTTATCAACAGGTAATCAATAGGTTTGATACGTAAGTAATAAAACATTAAAATACAAACATTTATTTTTNGATACATATCGATAAGGATTTCCTTATGTTATCAACAGGTAATCAATAGGTTTGATACGTAAGTAATAAAACATTAAAATACAAACATTTATTTTTCCAATGACTATTGGTGTCTCCTGATCCCAGACTCGATTCAAGCCAGCATCTGTAATGTATGCTTTGCATGTTGTGACAATTTGGTTTGTAACCTAGGGCAGATAAATGAAAAAAGTTTAGCAGTAATTTTAAGTTTACCAGTGAATTTGCCTGTTTCACAAAATCAAATAAAATTCTCATATACATGTGTTAATACTATCAGATTTGGAATAAATTTCACTCGGTATCCAATATATACAAAAAACACCCTATAAAAACTCTGAGAACACTCCCAGAAGGATATGTAAGTCCCAGGCTCTAGATTCAGCAATACATAAACACAGAATGTCACCAATCAAAATTGAAGAACAAAAAGAATTTATTGAATTCCAACTATTCTTCACCTACATTGTTGTCTTTACACTTGTAGCACTTATTTAAAGACTGCTCTTAAAGAATTTTGTATCATAGCAGTATGGCGTTATCTTGATTTCCAGTGGCTATAAAAGCAAAAAAATATTCTTCTACTTCTCAACCACAAAAATCCAAAGTTAGTGATGAAAGATAGAGAGAGGAGTATGTGCAGATATAGAAGACATATCACAGAGAAGAGCTAGAGGTGGACAATTTTTTTGTCCATTAAATAATATGAACAATTCAAAACAATTCTCCTGATGATGCCATTTGGGTTTTGCAATTTTCCTTTTATATGCTCTCTGTATTCTTCATACATATATTTGTAACTCTGTCACCTATTGTATTAATAGGCTTTCCAGTACTTTTCCATGGCCTTTCCTTAAGCAGAAAGACTAAACAAATTCCAGAACTCCAAGTCCTGCGACATACAAGGCCCTGCACTATCTTGGTTATTCCTGGGAACCAAGACCAAGAACAACTCTTCAAGATACATTCTCATAGGCAAAGTATAACTAGTGCTGAAGGGGGGGCTTCAGAGAAGGGGCTTGGCCTGGGGGAAAACTGCATCACCAATTATCCTCCTAACTATCCTCCTGCTTTTTATCAATTACGCTAATTTCCTAAAACCTCATCCTTGTAGGGGTGGGCTTTTGCGGACATTTTTCCATAACTGTCTCTGAAGGCCTTCATTAAAGATCCTCTTTATATTACCTCCTTACTAAAATTATTGCAAGTTTCATTTCCAGGCTGGAACAATGGCAACACTGACATAAAAGTACTGTAAAAAACAGGTCTTAAAAACCCCTTAATAAAAAAGACTGAAAACTGCCATACCAAAGGCAGCCCCAAACTTTAAGAAAATTATTGATGAAGTTGGAGAAAGGGCCTCCAGTGTCACTTATGATAATCGTTAACAAACAGCAAATAGGGGCCTTAAACCACTGGATTAAAATACACATTTTTCTTTGCTATTTCACACATGCTTCATGTAACCAGTTTGTTATTAGCCTCTGTAGTGAAACACTCACTCCCTTAGACCATTAAATAATAGGCAGTAGCAAGAGCCAAAGGTACAAAGACCCATTATATGACAGGTAATATATACCTAACGTGATACACAGAGAACAGCCACAGCCGTGAATAAATAAACATTCAAAAGAGCACATACTTCCTAATAATCTTATTCAAATTGAAATGTAACAAAATTTTATGCTGAACCCTGTGGTGTAAGGAAACAAAAAATTAGTGTTTGTATAATGAGGGTCTATTGTGAATTTCCCCTGAATGCTTACTGTAGGTGTGGCTTAGTTATGAAGGATTTCTTTGCTATAAAACCATTATACAAACCACCTTTGCATGCAGTGAATACCTGGATTCTGCAAAAGACATTGGTATAAACACATAGCCAGTCTTAATTTTCTCTTCAAGGAGGGAAAGTTTATGATCTGAAATTCAATTAACTTTTCAAGTATGACTTGCTTGGGAAAACAGGAACTTTTTATCTTTCACACTTTTTAGAGGAACACTCTAGTCAGATTGATGGCCGTCTGCCATCACAGGTCCTCAAGGCTGAGAAAAAAAGAGCCTTTATGGATTCTGTGATTTAGGAAACAACTGATCAGAGTAATTCAGATCAGAAAATTATTCAAGAATATAAAAAAATTAACACTGATGAACCAAGAATAAAAAAAGCTATAAAGCTCCTTTCAGAAGAGAAGTCTGTAATGCAAGTTTAATCCTTTCATGATCTACAGAAACCATGCAGAACCCCACTATCTACTACCATTTTTAAACAACGTTCTACTGGGTTAAAAAATCAACTTTTCTTCTGAAAAGTCACATGATTTTTGTAATTACTATTTTGTTTCATATACTTACCTTTATAAGTAATGATGTAATTCTTTCAGAAGTATTGTAATATTTTGAAACACGGTGAATCATCTGTACAGCCCTTATCAAATTTGGTATTCCCTGTGTCATTAACACCTCAAAGCAAAATTTCAAGAAAAGATTTACTTCCTATTCTTAGCAACTATATTTCCATTCTATTGACAACTTCTAAATTATATATTTACTTAAGTCACATGAATCAGTCTTTAAAATGTCATGGCCTCTTACCAAAAGTTTTCTTATGAAAAAGGACTAACTACACCCAGTAAGATTTCAAACATCAACTAACAAGAACAATAAATGGCTAAGTTTGATCATTGGCTAAGAAACCAGATTAAAGATGTTACAAGATAAAATAATTGCAATACCCTACTTTGATGAACAAAATAGAACACTGGTTCAAAATGCAAAGGTTGCATTTTTTTGTGCAATAAGAAGTATTTTTCTGACAGCAATTGTCTGTGATGGATGCTTATGTTTTCCTTCTGGTAAGGCTGCTAATGTACTTTCACTGTGATAATCTTTATATAAAGTGTTTCATTCAGACACTACAGAAAACTCATTAAATAATTTGCACAATGTTAGTTCCACTAAAAAATGCCTAATTCCTTTAAGCATCATATCAAAATCATCTAAATCTTTCATATATTTTGTGAAATCAACATTCACGTTTTTAAAATCATACTGTGGCATTACAAGTACTCAGTAGCTCAAACACTTCCAAAGTATTTTGGTAGTAAATAAAACAAATAAACAAACAAAAGAAAAGGATAAACATTATAATCCATTAATATTTTCAGGGATTTACAAAGTTGCAATTCAGAACATCAAGAAAGTAATTTTGGCTGTCACCCCTCAATGGAGAAGCCAAGCTCCTCCAACTCAAACTTATACTGTGAATAGACATAGAATGCATTTGCATTTAGCAAGATTGTGAAATAAATACTATATAGTATAAAAACAACCATCTGTGTCTGTACTGTTCATCACCAACACCACCCCTGAAATGGAATCAGGAGATTCTGAGTCTAAAACTTTTCTTTCTCAGTCCTTGATAAAAAATAAAACCCTAAATACTGGACTGTGTAGACATTTCTCTGATTCATCCTTGATTTAAATATTCAGTCTGAATTTTCATATATTAACCTACTTCAGCATAAATGTCACTAAATGCCATATTTTATGCACACACCAAATATCATCATAAATCCACATGTGCCATTTCTTTTTCACTAATATATGAAAGAGTTGTCCATATCAGATGCTAAATGCAACTCTACACAGAATGAAGGTCTGTTTAAAACAGGATATCTTTTGCTTGGAAATCATTGTTTTTAAGCTGACTATCATAGAAAATCCTATCTAGATTAACTTGATCTCAGGAACATTATTAAACAGAATGTCACATGTATCCAAATTGCTCCAGACTAAACAAAGAACTCTAACTAACTATCCTGTATTAGTAAAATTATGCACTCTTCAATGGATTTGCATCCACTAATGTCTGTCTGTGTTTATGATACAAATAATTTTATCTTCATAACACCTATGAAGTAGTTCTTCACTATGGCCTGGTCCCTGGCACCCTCTAGTGATACCTTGAAGAGCTCAAGATAAACAGCTTAGTGACACTGCTTATCATATTTGTCCTTCATACTATTCCATGCAATATGAGCTCTGTGTCATATATTATCAAAGTCCTTTTGCTTGCCCTCAGTTACAACTTTGTAGTAGGATCCTAAGCTGCCAGAGATTCAAAAGAAATGCAGCACTCCTTGACAGAGGGCTGGAAGCATATAGGACCAAAACAAGAACGACTCAAAAAATAAAAAGAATGAGCACTATTTTTCTAGAGTATTTACTCCTTTCATCCTATTCTGCAACAACCATTAGGAAAATACACCTGTTATAATAATTCATATATTCATTATACCAAATAATTAATATCTTGAACTAGCACTGAATAGTGTACCTGGACAAACAATTGTCTAAATTCTGACTAGCAGGCATTTCTGCAAATAAAGGCAAGTAACACTGTATACTATAATGAAAAACTCTTTTGCCCATTTAGAACCTCATAATGTTTCATTATTTTGTATATAACTGAAATCTTGGTACTTTGGTTACAGTTATGGGATCATTGATGCATATGGAATTTTCAGGGGAAGACATATTTTGAGATTTTTAAAAAATTATAAAATATGTAGCTTTAACTGCTTAAAAAATAGTACCAGCAGCAGGACTGACTTGACAACCATATGTATTTATGCTTATTTACTAAATACATATTTCAAAATATTATATTTTACAAGATAGATAATAAAATTTTGCTTCACTATTTACCTTGAAAAGATTTTAGAAAAAAAAATGAGGGAAATTAGAAATATAAATTAGAAAAAATCACTTTTAAGTAAATGTAAGGAAGGGAAAATTTATTTTGCTCTGGGATTTCTATGTAAATGCCTAAACTGGGCGTAAAGAATGGTGAAAGGCATACTTACAATATCAGAGGTATAAAGTGGCTGACAAACTTTTTCAAGTTTGCTTAAGTATCTCACATTATCTTTTGATTCATTTGCTGCATCTGTGATTTTGCCATCTAATTCTTGCCATGCCTAGTGGGAAAAGAGTACTGTGAAAAACTTCATACATAGTGAACCTCATAGTTCATAGTGAACTATTACTTTAACTTGCACTCACTTGCCAAAAGTAAACTTTCATAAATGAATTTTTAATAGGCATTTTCAAAGCAGGCAATAAAACTTAATCTGTGTAATAAATACAATAAATTAAGTAAATAAACTTATTTTATGTTTATTTTTGGCTGTATCCCTGAAACGTCCTCTTCTTTGTCTGGGTACATTCAGCACAAGAACAACATATCTAAATTTTCCTCTTTTAATCCTCCTTAGCAAAATTCTTAGATGAAATGAAAAAAAAAAACAAAACAACCAAAAAAACCCTGACAAAAATGAAAACCAATAATCTTTAGAGTAAAAAAGCTCCATAAAAAAAAAGAAAAAAAATTACCTTTAGTATTTTAGAGTGTGCAACTTTCAGAACACTAATAACAGCTTTACAGTTTTGTCCTTTGATCTGTTCAATAATAAAGTTCAATTTAGCAGACATGTATTTCCAGTTCTCCAGTTCCATCAGTGGACCTGAATCCTTAGCTTCTCTCCTTAACTGTTTGCTTTCAATCAGAACCTGCAACCCAATTTGGAAAAAAAAAAAAAAAATCAAATGGCTACTACAGCGAATAGACAAGTCAATATAGAGAAGAAATGGTCTTGAGGAAATTCACTTAAAAAGAAACAACCTTGCAGTACTGGCACATGAAAATGGTTCCCATTTGGAAAAGTTTTTTTTGCACTTAACCACATTCTCAAACTGAAATGAAGGCAATTAGTACATTTATATGTTGATAAATGTGCAGCCATCTCTTTTTTACATGTCTTTTACATTTTTCTTCTTGTGAGCTAAACACACTAAATACAGTATGTCTTAGAAGTAGAGTACGTCCTACCTGCACAGATTCATATTTTGAGGAAGGATTCTCTCTGTTTCATGGAAGTCTCAGACACTAATATCTTGGATAACCAAGAGCTTACCATGCAAGACTTACACAAGATAAAATATGCTCTGCAGAGTCTGATAAAACATCTAAGACCAGTATTTCCCACCACAAGTGGCAGTAGAAATTTATCCGGTAATGTACAATTAGGTATGCTTTACATACATATGTGGTCCTCACGAGTGTTATTAGTCCTGCAACACTTCTTTCTCTTCTTAATATTTGTGTGTTAAGGGTTCAGAAAGTTCTTGCTAGGCTGTAAACTCCTAGACATAAGGACTTATCTCCTTAACTTCACTTGTGCATAGAAGCAGGGCATTTCTCTTAATTTGGGTAGAGATGCAGCTGAAGCTTTTGGCTAACTTCAGGCAAGTCTCATGTATGATTTGTAAATATTTATCCATTTTCATGCTGAATTGATGTGTTGAAACAACAACTTACTTGTTCAATTTGTCTATACCATATCATAAGTACTTCTTCTAGCTGGCAAACTGTGTCCTGACTGTCAGCAGCTGCAGCTATTTTAGCAAAGGTCTGGAGTTCAGAAAAATCAATGTAATCTATTTTTTCCAACTCAACTGTTCCTTCAATGCATGCTGCAGCACCTGAGAAAAGGACAATTACAATATAGAACCAATTAAGACTTCAAATTTCCACCAGTCAAAGCAATTTAAATTTGAAAATCTACATCTGTAGTCAGTGTTGCTTCGATATAATAGCAATTTACTGCACTCATAAAAAGCAGAAATGTCTGATTTTAAGTGCAGTGATACTCCTTAAAAACAATATGTCACTATTTCCTTAAGAAAATAATTAACCCATGTATATATTATGTAAGTAATTGATAATTTTATTTTTCCTTGCATAATCAGGAAAGTTCCTTATCTATGCACTACTGCCTTTATATAAAAATCCTTAAGCAGAATTCCTCTAGGTTTTTTTTTTCCTAAATGCAATGCTTACCTCCTAAAAATGAAATGTATTTCTTAATTGTTTCCACAAAATTCTGCTTGTCTTTTGTATCCTCTTTGGACTGACCTAAATTACCCCAATTACTTGTTTCAAGGATAGCAGGGAGAAAAACCTTTTCTAATACATCTTTAACACCAGGTAGGAGTCCATCAGTGGCATCCAAAACACCAAAGGAAACTTCCTGCAGTGTAAAAATATTAATGTTACCAAAGCAGTAACTTACACTAGAAACAATATTACAAGTTCAATGTATTTTCATAGAAGCACTCTAGTATTCCAAACAAAACTTTAATTTAAAGAGGAAAAATCATTACATAAGACACCTAAAGTGTGCCTACAAGATAGTACTTCCAATTTAATAAGTCAATAATTATTTAATACAGTTTTTAAAAGCTGTCTGGTTATGCTTTTTTTACATCAGTAATTTATCTATCACACAGAGTTTGGAAATTTTTAAATGATAGAAAAATGTCCTCACCCACAATTAGGCACTAATTCATTAATTGCAAGTAGCAAAAAAAATTCTCTGAATGTCCTTATCTGAAATAATATTAGAAGTAATTATCTGACTAAATACTTTGAATAAAGTTAAATTTTTTCCTACTCTCCAAAACAAAACTTTTCAAGGTCTGATTCTTTCTAACATTTCACTATTTTAAATGTCCTTCAACATATTAACATACATCATGCCACAGACTTCCTATAACATAAATTTCCTCTCCTTATCCCT
>VWZN01007385.1:44394-55022 GCA_013396955.1 Regulus satrapa
AGAGGTTGTGGAGTGTTCCTTAGTGGAGATATTAAACCATTTGGACATAATCTATGTACTCCGGGACAACACTGCATGAGCAGAAGGATTAGAACAGATCCACTGTGGTCCCTTCCAATCTGCCCAATTCCATGATTCTGTGACAAATGCTCCTTGAAATATTTTCCCAGCAGCAGGAGGCAAAAGCAGAAATCAACCTCTTTCAATAACGAAACCAAGGCTGCCATGAGTAGCATAACAAGGTATGAAAAGCAACGTTTACTGCTACAATAAAATTCAGAAATTAAATAAAAGACAATAGGAGACAAAGACAATAAAGCAAAGTTTTATGACTTGGTGCTTGGCATTCCCACACTCCCTGTCTGGGGAACACCCTTTAAATGCTTAGTCTATTGCGTTTCATAGACAGTCATGCATATTCAAACTTCTCCTAAAATTATTTTACATATTCTTGGAACTAGAATGGCCCCATGCTTGGTTTAGCATGGCCCCTCCTCGGGTCCACCTTTTTAGAGCATGCTTTTCTTGATGATGGTTTTACAGCTTAGGTGTTGGTCCATAGTCTCTTCAGACAGTAGGTTTGGTATTTGGTGTATCAGTAGCAGGGGCCTTCATCATATGTTCACTGGATGTTATCCCAACCAGACAGTTCATTTATCAGAAGCACAATCACACCAGCTACTTCTAGCTCGAGCCAACAGTATAAATAAAAACGATATTTTCATAGCAAAAGTTATTTCAACATTATACATATAGCACTCATTTAATGCTTGCAAAAAGCCAATATTATAATACATATTTATAACAAAGGCAAGGCCTGATACTGATAGGGCTTACAAAAGCAGCACCCTTCCAGTGGAGCTGGGTTATCAGCTGTCTGCTCTGGCACTGGTGTGGTACCCTCAGCCTCCCAGTGGCAACTGGATGCATCCTTAGGTTACCGTAGGGGATCCTCACTTTCATGCCATGCTTCAGCTAAGTAATGCCACAGTCAGGGAAGCTCCTTCCCTTTGGTACTTATGTTGTCCTAAACGCAGGCTGGTTACTTGAGTAGCATCAATTCAGAGACCGAGGCAAGATATTTGTATTTTTTATTCTAGTATTCTATTTTTTATTCTAGTATTCTAGTTTTTATTCTAGGATTCTAGTTTTTATTTCTAGTTATCCAAGTAGGGAGCTGGGTGGTAACGCACAAAATGTTTGCTCCCCAGTAAACAAAACTTTAAAGTATTTCTCAATTTCAACAAACAAAGGCATCAGCATTCATTGGTTATAAATTACGTAACTTTGCTATTAGCACTCAATCCCGTATTTGCTAGTTATAGCTCTCATTTCTAATGCTAATTAGTCCACAGGTGCAATCCTTCCTTCCATTTGAGTCTGGGGTCCGTTTTGAGTAGGTGGTCAATGAGTCAGCGGTGGCGATTACCCACTGCTACTTTTTCCCACTTGCTGCTCAGTTTTGCTGACTTCACTCTTAGTGGCTTCTCGACCAGAGAGCCCATCCATTTTAGAAATGTCTTCTCTTTTCCTTAAAACAGAAGATTAGCCAAGCAAATCTCACAGCGCAGTTGCTTAATCATAACTGTGCAGCTATAACTACAGAAAAACAGCAAAACAGAAACTGAAAAGTTTGATTCGGAGCTTGAGGGGCTCGCTACCAGTTAGAGACGAATTGACAGACCGCGATGTGATCCCACGCCTTCGCGACACTCCTCGGGCATCCTTCCCGTGAAGGAACGCCCTGGCCGCCGGTGTGGTGTGGTGTGGTGGGGCGGGCCGGGCCGCAGCGCCGCCTTTCCTCCTCCTCCTCCCCCCCTTTCCTCCTCCTCCTCCTTCCTCCTTCCTCTCCCGTCATGGCGGCCCCCGCGGATCTCAGCGGGCTGACGGACGAGGCAGCCTACAGCGCCTGCTCGGAGCCGGATGCCAGCACCAAGGTGCGGTGGGTGGCGGTGACGGGCGCGTCCCGGGGCTGTGGCGCCCGCTCCTCCCCGGTCCCCTCAGGGCGCCTCACCCGGCGGACGTGCGGGGCATGGGGGCCGGCATGGGGCCCGGCCGGGTCCCGGCGGGGCAGCGAAGGGTGGCCGGGCACAGGGCTGCGCGACAGACAGGCGGCCCTGCGCGTTTCGGGGTCGTGGCAAGGGGCGGCCGGGCCGGACCCTGTGAGCCCTTCAACCCCGCGGGGCGCCCTCGGCCGGGCCCGCGCCTGCCCTGGCTCCGAGCGAACTGCCCTGCAGGAAAAAAAAAAAAAGAAAAAAAAAAGTCCTAATCCTTTTTACTCTTTATTATGAGAGCCTTGTAATTGCATTTTTGGGGGATTTTTTTTTTCTCCGTTGCTTCTGTCATCTGTTCTCCGACTCACTTTTTATCCACTTGGTCACTCAGAAGCCTCTTGGAATACAGTTATCCTGGGGCTTCAAGAAAATGTACTTACAGAGTTGCATGTCGGTTTTGTGGCCAAGATGTAATCAAGCCTGACAGACAGACATTCAATACCTGTGCCATGAAATAATCAAAATAACGAGCTCAGGGGTCTGAGAGTCTCAATATTGAGTGTTCATGTGTCTGCTGTGCTTGTGTGTGAAGCTGTTAATATATGTTACAGCCCCATAAAAGAATAATAAATGTAAGGATACCCTTTTATGATGGATCTGATAATACATATTGGATAATACCACTCATGGGATAGTTTATTTGTTTTAAACATTACATTACAAAGACATATTAATTTAATACAAATCTGTATGCATAGAATCAGGACAAAAGGTTTTATTTAGACCTAATGCAGTTCTCTTTGTTACTTCTGAACCTGCTGGTTTTACAGTCACTGGCATCTTTGTTAATACCTCTCATTCAGTTCTGGCTGATGTATAAAGAATAAACTTTTTTTTCCCCCACAGGATTTCATGTTTCAGCAGACTATGTTAAGAGTAAAGGATCCTAAGAAGTCATTGGATTTTTATACGAGAGTGCTTGGAATGACGTGAGTAAATTTGTATGCAATGATAAGTTTGGGATCTTCTTCTGTTCTTCTGAAAATAATATATTTTTTAAAATGTAATTATACTAATTGGTCTAACTACCAATAAACAAGGCTGGCCCATCAGCTGATGCTTAGTTGGATGGTCTGGCAGTAAGCTGTAGATGCCTAAGCTGCAAATGAACTAATATTGGCCTTGACTAGAAATTTCTTTTTTTCTTAAATAGGTCATTAATTGTCAGGGCACAACTTGCTTACTTCCTCTTCACTGAGCCTGCAGCTAACTGGTAACTTTTATGACTGTGCTTATAATGAGGAGTCATTGTTAAAAATCTTGAAATTATTTTTTTTTCTGCTGGTTCTCAGAAGTGGCTTATGACTGCCTCCAGTCACATGAGAACAGGGCAACAAAGGGTGAAGACAAAGTCCAAGCTCAGTCTTTTGGGGAAGGCTTTTGGGAGGCACATGCTACGCAGTGCATAGCATTAACACTTTTATGCTGGGGCTTTCTTTTCATTTGAGTTATTTCAAAACAAAATTCTGTATTTTTAAACATCTTGAAATGAGTCCAGACTAAAGTAAAATAAATTACTTCCACTGCAGTGAAAACGTGTGAAAATTAAAATTAAATTGCTTGTAAGAAAGAAATTTGATTAATTTTGCATGCCTACTTGTTCCAGTTAAATGTCCTACATAAAAACATATGCTTCATGTATTTTTAATTGATTAAATTGTCACATCTGAAAGGGATTTTGTCATTATAGCTAGCTATTGAGACATCTAAAGGTATGTTAGCTGTGTTCTTAGATTTTGCCTGGTACCAGTGAGCTCTCTAGAATGAGCTTAGGATTTAAAGTAGATTTTTTTATTCCTTGGTGGAATTTTAAAGTGGTTAAAGGTTTTCCTGTGAAAACACAGTCAAGTGTTTAACCCGAGTGATAACCTGAAGATGTAAGCCTTTGCACTGACTTTTCTATTTGCTTACTTAGTTTTGTTTTTAAGCATCTGATTCTTTTAAATTTTGTAGGTTTATAATTTATTCTGGAGTATTTTTATTTGGTATTTTAAAATGTAGCTATTTTAAGGTGTGGATTACAGAAGAGCAAAAATTCATGGATATAATTTTTGCACAGGGAAGCATCTTGATTTATTTGCAAGCTACTTGACTACCCTTTTAGTGACTATTTCAATATAACTGTTGCTGTTTAGACTGCTTCAAAAATTTGACTTTCCTACTATGAAGTTCTCACTCTATTTCCTCGGGTATGAAGATAAAAATGATATCCCAAAAGATAAAGCTGAGAGAACACCTTGGACCTTCTCTAGGAAAGCTACACTTGAACTGACGCAGTAAGTATTTACTCAAAGAGAGATGACATTTAGCTAACAGTGATTAAACCATATTGGATAAGTGTAAATCCCATTAGATTGAATAAAAAATTAAATTATGACTATGGATACATCTTCACTGTCATACATCCTTAAAATATATCCAAGATTGGATACTTGGAAAGGTTAATCTTTCAGAGCTCTTTCAGACTGCTAGGTGAACACTAATATAAAACAGTACTTGCTATATTTTATATGCATGTCATCCGGGTGAGTAATTTAGGGAAACCCGATGTGGCTAGACCTTTCTTTGGCTCCCCAAAGCATCCTAATAATGGGTAAGGATTGCTTTTGGAATCTAATTAATCTAAAGGGGTAATAAGTCCAAACATATGCTTCCTGTAAACAGGACAATTGGGTTAATGCTACTAATCATTATACTTGTGCAGAAACAATCTCTTAAATGCTGATATTTAACTCCAAGACCTGCTACCCTCACTTTTTGTTCCCCAGTGATGGGTAGATAAACTGATTTGTGCAGCAAAACTGTCTCTCTCATGTGAATGAGACAGGAGTATGTCTGACTCGTTCAAATGTAGACCCTAAATAATAGTGAAGGAATGTGAACATGACTGGATTAGCCCTAAAACCATCCCTTGGAGCCCATGATTAGGGAAGATGTTCGTAATTTAGTGAATTCAGCCAACAGCTGAAATTATTTGGTTTCTTAGGAGAAACAACTTACCTTCCCCAAGGAAAAGGAACATATAAGATTTGTTAATTTCAATGCTTTTCTTCAATATGTAATAATTACTTCTTACAGCAACTGGGGCACTGAAAATGATGACAGTCAGTCTTACCACAATGGCAATTCAGATCCCCGAGGATTTGGTAGGTCTTTAGTCTTGTGTTTATAGTTTAAGATTAGCAATAAATTGTACTAACTCTCTGAAAGAAGGGAACTTGCCTTTCACCCTTTATCTCTCTTCTTTCAACGTGTATACTGTGAAAGATGATGAAAATAAATGAACCAATGTGTTTCAGAGTAATGAGCCATAGTTGCACTCTTTATCAAGAATCTAATACTTTGGCAAGCAAACATGCGAATTGCAACTACTGAATGGAAAATATCAATTGTGCCTGTGTATTAGATTATTATCGTGGTGCTTAAACTGATTTAATCTTGGATTTCTACTGTATAATCTGTTAGTTACTAACTAACTAACTAACCAATTTCTTTAAGGTAGAAGGACAATTCCATTTGTCTGTAGCACTGAAGATATTATTTGTGTGCCTTGATTTGATACTCTGAGTGCTTGAAAGGTCACTGCTGTGAAATAAGTTTCACACTTGGGCCAGCCACATTGACATTTAAAGCTCCTGAATTGATTTCTAAGCTCAGCCCTTGCATAGCACTAGTGTCAGTCTCTGCAAAAACAGCATTAATGATAATGCTGTTTGATTTGCTGTTAAACAAAGCAAATACAACAAAATCCTGTTATGGAGCTACACTTCAAGGAAGAAAACACTGATACAACAGTTTGATTGAAAATCTTATTTTTTCCTATTCTAAATAAAGTTCTTGTCTAAACAACATGAGGTATTTCAGCTCCAATATTTGTATTTAAAAGGCATTATCAAAAGACAGCTCTTTGAAGAAGAATAATGTTAATATCCAAAATGCTCTTCTTTCTGCATATTTTTTTCTTAAATATAGTCATAGCATTGTTTAAACTACAGCATGAAATACTAAACAAACTTTTTTCACAGAACAGTCAGCAATACTTAGAATGCACTTCACTCTTTTTACCTTCTTGCACAGGACACATTGGAATTGCTGTTCCTGATGTCTATAAAGCTTGTAAGAGGTTTGAAGAACTGGGAGTGAAATTTGTAAAGAAACCAGATGATGGTAAGTCTTGGTCAGAAATGCAAGTAATTTTTTTTCTTTGGTTTTAACATATTCTGTCCAGGAGATCTTCCTGGAAAGCTGGATAATGTGTTGCTAGGAGTTGCCTTTGCTTAGAGGTTTCTAGAACCAGTTACCCCTGCACCCCCTTATGGAGGGGGCAAAACTGGCAATAGATCCATCATCCCAGTAACAATAATACATCAATCTGCTACGTGCCTTCTGTCAGTAAAATTCACATTCTCCACTGATGTCGTAGTTTACATGTCATCTGTACTGCTACCTAGAGTTGTTACAGAATTTACTGTTACATGGGCCAAATTCACGTGGCACATCTGCTGTTTGTCTTAGGAAAATAAGGCAGAAAACGTAATAGTTCCCACTTATTTAAACTGAGTCATTATTGATTTTTCTGGCTGTTTTCATGTAAATCCATCTATCACCTACTATGCAACCTCTTAGTTACTGTATTTTTAACTGTTCTGTCAGCTTTGGTAGGAATAGCCCCATTAGTCTGTATCGTAATCGACTTGCATAATGTATAGCACAAATGTCTAGAGAGTGTATAAGCAAAGAATGTCTACGGGAAAATATCCCAAAATGCAGAAGTGGTGGGAAGTCTTGCATTTTTCAGCTGGATTCCCTTTCATAAAAGGACCTTACGAGATTTTTAGGACGGATGCATTCAAAAACAGATACATAATACTAGTAATCGAAAAGAGACTTAAGTGATTTTCATGTTATTCACTGTGTTCTCAGCTGAAGCAAAAGAAGAAATATAGCTGAAAATGTAATTTGATTTCTTGAATTAAGAATAGGTTTTGGTATTTTTTAGGATTTTAGAGTTTCTGAGCTTTTAAATTTGTCTGTTTGTAAAACCCTGGGAGGCCTGAAATGAGAGTTGCTGACTTATAGCTGTGCAGTGGTAGAAGTGAAAGGACACAGAAGAACAAGCTTAGACTATAAATTGAGAAAGAACTGAAGTAGACAAGGGGTGGGGGCAGAGCAAAAGCTCTTCCTTAAACTTCAGAAACAAAACTGGTGCAGCAAATACCAAGGAGGAGGAAGTTTTGGGCTTTACATTTTTTGCAGAGCAGGCTGGGAGATCAAGAATGGGGTTTATTTTCCTGTCCTACTGATAAAACATCTATTTCCTCAGTTGTTTTTGTGACTAGAATAATAAGGGTTAGGCTGGTTCTGTTAAACAGTAAATAACTTAATGGAGCAAGTATAACTACAAGTGTGTGGTTAACTCTTTAAAGATCACATGTTAAGCTGTGCTATCCTGATCTACTGTTGAAAACAACTTCTGGGGACCCTGTTTTAATGAATAATGTTTTCTAACAGTAAAATTTATAACAATCCTGTCCTGCATTTTTCTGCTTTATGAAGTGATGCAGAAATGTACTGTAAACCACATCAGGGGTAAAAATGTTATGGTAAAATTTCAGTGTAGAGTCAGGAATGATGGGAGATGAACAGGGCAGAGGAACACAGGATTTTATACCAGCAGAGCCAGTTCAAGAAAACGTATCAAACTATCCCCGAGCACAAAAATATTTTTCTGAATGTTGAGGATGAACACTTACACAGGCAAAAAACTTCAATCAACAAAAGGTGGAATTCCAAAGTGACTTTTAACCACAGCTTTATTGAGAGTAGGATTGACAGTTTTGCATACAAGCATCTAATGCTGATCAAAAACTAATCTGGATGGTTTTAGCATTACCATCTACAGTTGAACTAATTCTCATGCAAAAGGAAAAAAGGAAAAAAGGAAAAATATTTTTCCAAGTAGTCATATTTGACATTTAGAAATCTTAATTTTTATTTTTTTTTTTCCTAATAGGTAAAATGAAAGGCCTTGCATTCGTCCAGGATCCTGATGGCTACTGGATTGAAATTTTGAATCCTAACCACATGGTGACTCTCACTTAGTTCTAATGAAGTATATTGTATAAGTGATGCCTACTTCCAGACTCCTGGAGAAAATCTGTAACAGTGTTTGTGAAATTTGCTTAATAGAGAGGAATCAGTAAAGTTCAGAGTCTCCTTCAAAGTTATCCCCTGGGACCTCACTTGGATTCCTTTTTTCTTGTCCTGTGATGCCAGTGCAAATTGTTTCCAGTTAGGAATACTCAAGCATTTTTTGGAAGAGCACTTACACAGATTCTCCTCTTGATCATTCATTATGTTAATATTTCAGTAAACACTGTCAAAAGATATGTGGCCAAAAACTCACTGCATCTCACACTGATTAAACAGCAACAAATGCTGTGTTACTACTGATGAGCATCAACAAGGAGGCAAAAAGGAAGTTCAGTATATTTTTTTATAAAGTCAGAAGATCCTGAAGACTTCATGTCCTATCTTGTATACTAGAAAATAAAATGTCAGGCTAATTTTGACTGGAGTAGTAGCCTGCTTATAAGAACCATAATCTTACTAATATTATTCCAGGCAAAACTCTTTCAAGGAGCAGCCTTAAACAGTCTTAAAAAAGGAAATTTTATAGAGGCAAAAAATCTGTTCAGCAGAAAGAATCCAGTCTTTCAGCTCAGCTTCTGACTGCTGATTGGCAGCCAAGAGAAGAGGTCTCATAGTTGCTAACTCAGAGTGACCCGTGTCACTTTCAACACTAGGAAGAACTTGCTCATAATTTTTGTTACGAAACAAAATTTGGGCTATATTTGACTTAAATGCTCTGTATACCTGCCTCAGGAAATAAAGGAAAAAGAGTATCTGAAACAACAGTCTTTGACTACTACTGTTTTACAAAGGACATTTGATCTGCCCTCCCAAAACAAGTGATGGTACAGACCTGTGAGCAGCCAGAAAACATGTAGCATTTCCATGTGTGACACAAATTATTTGATTTATGCAATTTCACATATTATAAACAGTGTAAATGATGAGGAGTTTGAAATCCTTTTTTCTTCCAACAAGAAAAACCCTCTGCCTTGTCTTACTCTGGTTTGAGTAGCACCTAACTTCTTCAGTTACGTGGCTATCAAATAGCCACGTAGTGTAGCCAAGAACTAACAAATTGTGTAATGGCATGGCAGTTCACTTCTCAATAAAGCATTGGTGAAAACTACAAAAAATTTTAAAGCAGGATGACCCGTTGCTTTGTTCATTGTTGAATTCCAGCTGACTGAAAGGCTCGCTGCTTTGCTTTGAGACTTCTGTTTCGAATCATTGTACTCAGCACTGAAATTTCCAGCGGTCCTTTCCTGTGGACTCTTCACAGACCTCACTGGTCCACCTCTCATTACCCCCCATGAGAGCAGAAAAGCTGCATGAGGAAAAGCCAATGTCCACAAAGGAGACAGAGGAGTTTTGCAACTTTATTTGAATAAAGGGAGAGAGCCCACTGAGGCACACAGCCTGTAGGGTTTCCTCTTGAGGTTTTGGAGGGCACAGTCTCCTTTTATAAATTCCCATGTGCACGATGCCCTCTTTCTTTCCCCATTGGCTGAGGTATTAGGAAGGTACAGCCTTCCTGAACCGCCTCCCACATATTTTCCCCTGAAACATGTTGTTTTACCCAAAAGTGCAGAAACTCAGGCTTGTGCAGACCCATTTGTCTGTTTCAGGAGTCAAACTGTCTGGGCTCTGTTACAAACCTGCAGCTTGAAGTTAGTAGAGATATTAAGAGGTATTTCAAAGACGTTAACACCCATATCCTCACCTATGGAATTGTTTGGAGAGACATCAGCACACATTTCCTATCACTGTAGAACCTAATAAAGTAGGAGCCAGCTATACTAAAGCTTCTCTGCTTAGTAATCAAAATTAACTCTAAGCATGTTGGCTAATCTTGTAGTCACCCTTAGTTTTTTTATGTGCTTGATAAAAGTATAGACATGATAGACTATGAGGTAATAAAGAAAGGAATAAAGGAAACTGTATTTAGTGATGTGTGTTTTATTTAGAAAAAAACTCACTGGCATCTACAAACTAGTTACAGCAGTATCATGAAGTGGGCAAGGCGTGGGTTTGAGATTTTTTGAAAAAAATGTTACTGCTGCTTTTCATACTGAGAACTAGTTTAAACCAGTATTCGCAGATAGGAAATCCAACAATAAACAACGGAAGAATAAACACTGATACGGCTTTTAACCTGCAATAATATTAAAATATTAATTTTAGACGCAGAAGAACTTCTGAAATAGTTTCATGTTTTCACTGATTCCAGGCCACTATTTTTGCTTCTTCCCAGGAAGGCTTCTTCTCAGCTAAATAAAGCATGGAATTAAACAGCGTGTAGTGCTTTGCCTCTCGGACGGCTTAAATTTAGCATCATGCAGTGCAACAGAAGTCACTCTCACGGTTACGTAGCGACAGGCCCACATTCCTCATTCCCGCTGGGAGAGGCTCTCCTGACGCAGGAAAGCAGGACAAGCACCG
>VWZN01007385.1:55664-105650 GCA_013396955.1 Regulus satrapa
GGAAGGTCAAACAGCAGTCGCTGTTTCACGGTCCCTGCCGCCTCGTCCCGGCCGCCCGGGCTCCCTGGGCGGAGCAGGAAGCGGCGGCGCTGCCGCGGCGCGGCGGGGCCCGCTGGCGTCACACGCAGGCCGGTGCTGNCGCCCCCTCGTCCTGCCCCCGGCCGGCTTCTCCGGGCCCTGCCCTGGCCATCTGAATCTGATTTTATTACTTAGGAAAACACAAGTTCAGTATTTTGACGCTCTCGCGGTACTCAGTGTTTTCCCTGGTGCTGTGGTGTCGTAGCAGTTTAACCACTTTGCAAGTTGCGCGCTGCTGTGATTCATTGAAATTGCTCTTAACTTAGAAGACATATTAGCAGATTTTAAAAACCCCACAACTTGATGTTAACTTGTTAGCAATCTGCCGGTGATCTCGGTTGCTGAGCGATGCTCTTTCCTCACGCATTTAAAACGCAGCACTCAGACCTTCTTAAAGTTCTGTGCCGGGATAATTTAGGTTTTTATGTGGTTTAGGATTTAATTTGAGCCTGCTCACAAAGCTGGCGTATTGGATGTATCTTCTGTTACAAATCTCTAAATCAGGTACTTGAAATGTTCTGTTGATATGTTTACTCAAATTTAACAAAAAAAGACCCCTAGAATTTTCATGAATGGCTTTTGAATATATTTTGACAACACAGGCCAACTTGATAACATTCATTACTTATAAGAAAGATACTTACATATCACATTTTGATCCTCAAAAACCTTGAGACTTTCTTCGTCAAAAGCCTGGATTTGATTTGTAGGATTAAGGTCTGGTTACTTTCTAGTTCATGAGACTACCTAAAAATATTTTTTTCTACCTTCTCCTTTGTTCTCTTAAATGTACCTCATAAAGATACCCTTATGAGAGAATTCATAGATCAAGATATCATATGTTTAGTAAATTAAATACAGTTTTGGGTTTTTTTTCCTCCTGACAGGTCTGATGGGAAGGTTAGCAATAATTTATGTTTGTTGAGAGAGACTCATTATGTTGGTTATATATTTGAGCAAGTCAAGCCTCTATATTTCTCCAGCTCCTGACCCTACAGTTTTGGTTTTGTTTCCTGTTTAAAAAAAGGCTTGCACAGTAGGAAGGTCTTCAACTGCCTTAAGTTTTGTAAAAAAGGCAACCACCAAACCCAAACAGAATCCCCAAAACTTTAGCTAGGCAAGAACACTTGGAGACTTGTCTGTGTATGGAATAAAGCATGTGTGATAAAATTTGTACAGACCTGGTTTAATTAGGACACTCATGTGGGAAAATTGTGTTTTAAGGGACAATAATGCTATAGCAGAAATGTCAGGATGGAATTTTTTGGCTTATAATGAATACAGCAACGTTATTGTCTTCTGCGATAGTTAAAAATATGAACGGTCAAAATTAAATTATGATGACTCAAAATAGAAATACTGTTCCTACATTTTAATGTTTTTAGAAGTTTTCCTGTTAAATTGAAGGTTTTTAAAATAATTTTTTCTGCAAAAAGTTGTATTGAGGAATACGCATCTCTCTCACTTTGATCGTAAGGCTTTTTGCTCACGGTTTCTGATGGTGTGTGTTTGATGCCCTGTTCCAGGAAATGGTCCAGTTGTTGCTGTGCAGCTGGATGTTGCTGAATAACATTTCTGTGAGCTTGCTGTTCCATCTCTCTGTTGCTCAGAATGGCGAAGAACCCTAATTTCCCGGAAGCCGGGAATCTGCCTACAGGCTACGCTCACTGTAGGTCTTCAGACAGCTTCACTGGTGAGTGCACCCCATGTGCTTTCTTAAGAGTTTAAGGTTGACTTAATGTCTGTGTTAATAAATAGTGTGCACTAAGTATATTGTTCTTTGTACTTTGCGAAACTTGTTCCTTCTCTTCTGTGACAGGAAAGCGTCTGAATGGAAAGTAAAATGTTAGCACTGCAGCACTTAAGTGGCAGGAATGTGTTTGCAGATGAGCAGAGCATAACTTTCCATATGCTTTGAGTCAAAACATCTTTTTGGTACTAAATTGCTGTTTAGAATGCTGTGATTGGATGGTGTGGTTAGTTTCCATCTGCTTTCCTTTTAATCCCTTCACAACAGAAGGGCTGGAGATGAGACTTGAAAGTTCTGTGAAATGCACTTATTGATCTTTCATATTCTGTATTTTTAAAGTCATAGGGGTAGTTTATGTTTTTTCTATTTTGTTTTTCTTTCCCCCATTACAATTTTCACTCAGGTTCAATTTTGTTATTGTTACTTATAAATAAAAAAGGAGCTAGGGTTCTGACAGAACTGAAATATTTACACTTTCAATGTTGAAGGATTTACTAAATGTTTCATGAGATTACATATTTATAAAAAGATGGGTATCCATTGAAAATATAAACCGTATTATTTGAATGAGTGGTATGTTTGCACACTAGTGTTACTGTTACACCTATCATGTTCTGGGAGTCTGTGGTAATAGGAATTGAAACTAAAGTAATATCTACTGGAATTTATTTACAATATATGAAGTAATTATGATGTAATGAATTCAATATTACTTGAGTGCCATCCAATTAACTGAGAACCAATTCTTAGATGAAAGAGCAGTGTAAAAGATTTACATTTATGAAAATTCTTTGTGTAATTCTGATAAAAGTATTAGCTTGCTAGGTACAAACGAGAGGATGTAGGAATTAGTTGTTTCAAGGGTATGAAATTATTTGCTCAGTGTTTATAATCTAGACTTTTTTCATGAAAAAAATAATTCTAGCAATAATCTCTTTACTTCCATTTTTTCCCCAATGTTTTGATAGCGCTATCAGTTATGTAAGCATTCTTCACTGATGTTACATATACATTTTTTTCTTCAAATAATGAATGAATAATTTCTTATACTCAGTTTTCTGCACCTGGTAGAAAAACAACACTTCAGTGTTTCATTGAAGCAGCACTGCTTTTCAGAGGATTCTTCAGTGTTGGCCTAAATGAGGCAGGGAAGAGCACAGGCTGACCTTTCATTGCAACTGAGAGTTGTTTAGAAAGGATGCCATTGCCGTTGTTGCTGCATTTCCTAGATCATGCTTTTGTATCCCATGACTTGTTACAGATTACCTACTGAGTAGAAATACAGGAAACTGAAAGCTGGGAGGGGTGGTTGTTTCTCCAGCCACAGCACACATTATGTAGTATTGCATGCTGCCTTGTGTCATAAATACCAGGCTGCATTTCTCACATGCTCGCTGTTGAAGGTGGCCACCAAAGAGTGCGTCTTTCAGTGGGGTCAGAGAAGTGGTTTTAAGGCCTTAGGACTTAACAAATGCCTTTTCAGATTGTTGCAGTTCTAATGGTGCCTCAAAATCACCAAGAAGACTGCTTTGTTTGTTTATTTCTATGTCATGACCAAAGCTGCAGCAGCTGACTGCTGAAGCAGTTAATTAGCTCTGAATAGCTCCTGGAAATAGGTTATGATGCTGGCAGCAGGCTTGTAAATGGCATCTCCTTTGACTGCCAGGAAGAGTAAGCACCTGTATTGTCTGAAAAAGTGATGTTGCTTGATGACAGAAGATGCCAGAAGGAGCTTCAGGAAACATTTTGCCCCAGTTCTTAGCAGCATCCATATTTTTTAAATCATAAATAGTACTTGTGAGTAACAACTAGAAAAAGACATGTTTAGCTATACAGGGAGGTTGTGAGCACATAGCAACTTGACCCAACTAAAGAGGTTATTAAGTTTTACTTCCTCAAACAAGAAACGTACAAGATCATTAAAAGGTTGCCTGAATTTGTACCATTAATTAATTCAGCTTAGGAAGACATGAATTATTTGGTTCTGTATTTTGAAGGCAGGACTGTGTTACGGGTCAGCTTTAGATAAAAAATCTGCAATTCAGACAAAACTTGTGTTGGTAATCTGTATTAGTAGACAATAGAAGGGTTGGTTTGTTTCTTCACTATGCTGGTGGTAGCCCTGGAGCACAGGAAAGGCATGTCCATGGTTTTGTAAAGGTGACAGTGCCCAGTGCTTTGGGTCATTCAAGCATTTGAAAAGCTTGTAACCATCATTTGAGTCCTGCATTTCCTGTGCTCAGCAGGTTTGTGTTTGAAACTAGTGGGGTAGAATAGGACATGAAACCAGCAATTTGAAGAGCATTAAACATTAGAAGAAATTTACCTTGTTGCTTACACACAGGGCAATATCTAAATTTCTGCTTTCATTGCTTGTGATGTTCATAAGGACTGGCCATCCTCCGGTCACTAGCAACTATTCCCACTTCAGACTTTGCCCTCTTTTACACACTGATGCTTGTTTAGACAGAGGTTTATGTACTCTTGAGAAGGAAGTGTGCTTTAGATTTTATTTGTTTATTTAATCTTAGGTAGAAACAATTTCCCCTGAGCTCTTCACCCTGTTGGCACATGACAACATCCACTGCTACTGAAAGCAAAGTTAATGTGCAGCTGGTGGCATTCCCTTGTCTTTGCTACTTTTACAGACTCTCAGCTTTATTCAGAGAGTACCTATTCTTAGTTTTTAAAGGCAAGAGTGGATTCAGGAAACAAAAAAGTAGAATGTAGTAAAAAAGTTGAAATAAAAATAATTTTAAAATTAAAATGTGCCGATATTTTTACATGGATGAAGTATCATAAATCAGCTTCCCTAGTCAATAAATATTTAAACTAGCAGAAGAGAGATAATAGAGAGCTCCTTGATGATTTATAATTCACATGTAGTTGGTTTGCCTGACTAAAGCAAATGAAGATCAACAACAGCAATTATGGGTGTGGTATGGAATTCTTCAAGGAGTATCAAGACCTGAGAATGCAGCTGAGTAACAAATAACAACTACATCTTTTTGTATCCTCCCTCGGTATAATAAAAAAGTTTTCTACTTTGAGGACATTTCAATTTCACTGTTGTCTGTAAACTCTCAAACATTTATCTTGGGTAGGTGGTATTACTGGTACAAACAGGTGTTGCTGTGCTGATGTAAGTTAATCTTGCTTGGAAAGTAAATCTCACTGGAAGTGTACGTAGCATAAATCTAAATTGTCTTAACTAATTGTAAATTAACCGATGAAAGTGGAAGAAATAGCCTGTTATTATGAAAGCCTGAAAATTAATTTGCTTTCATGTCAGGATATAAGAATGACTATACAGTGTTCTGTGTTCCCATGGTGAGGCTGCCTCCAGTATCTTGGCCAGCGTTGCTGGTTCTGTGCTCTAGTGGCTACACAGGCACACAGCTTCTAATTCAGGTAGCAGAGACAGCCAGTGGAGGGTTTGTTCCCATTTGTGCTGTGATCTGTTATTGATTTAGTATTCTGTATTTTTCCCAAATTTTATTTTGTATTTCTGACACCTTTTTTTTTTTTTTTTTGTGGTTTCATTTGAAGTTCTTTGGGACTGTGCTTCCATAGCATCTTGATTTTGGGTAAAGCATTTCTATGTCTTAAAGTGAAAATAATAATTATCCCCAAGTGCATCTGTCAGGGATTTTTACAGTAGAACCTAAAAGTTTACTTCTATCATGAATATTTGACTTGAAACATTTATGTGTTAAGTGTGTGCAAGGTATGGCCTCATTGTTTTCTTGGTTTTTGTGGTAAACCACCTTTCTTCAGCACTAGGTACCTGCCCATTTTGAAATGTGGTAACTGGAGCAGGGAAGATGTCTCTGAAGATATGGATGGTCTTTATCTGAAACAACCAACCTCTTTTTAAAGAAAAGTAAACCAAAGTGTAACGGTAGAAACCAATATAAGACCTAAATTCACTTTTGGGTGCTCTTGCCATTGAGACTACAGAAAGCCTCTTGCCAACATTAACAAAACCCATAAAAAACCAAAACCTTTTGTGAATGAAGAAGAAACAAAATAATTCAGTAGAAGATATGACTAATGCATTTATCTGTTTTGTACATTAGTGGGCAATCTTCTAATTTTATGACTGAGAGGTACTAGGGGGTTTATTTTCATATATCTATATGTGAGGGAACAAGAAGTCATCAAGAAAACTGAGTGTAAAGAGTAAGAAAATGGAATTGTACATTGTAAAGCTTTTCTTTCTGACAGACTTTGTTATTTATTAAAAGTTATCCTGATTGTTTATTTTCTCCCACTTCTGAAGAGTTGATTAGAATCCTGCAAAAACAGTTTTTACTTTTCACTGATTCTAGTACTGACTGGAGAGTTCAGACTAAGCTTTATTGGTTTTATTTGCTTATTTCTCTTTTGTGTGTGCGCAGTTTAATTCCCTTTGTTGGAAACTTTTTCTTTTAAGTAAATGAGTTTACTGAATAACAAGGTGACAATTCTCTGAAATACTTACCTCAAATTGTTGGTGCCAGCTGTGTTGAGTCTGATTGAAAGTGAACTCCTTGAAAACCTCTTGGTTTGATTTTTCTTATAATATATGAGCATATATGTGGTTGTTTTGTTTGTCCTTTAGGCTACCAGTATCACCATCCCTCCAAGATGAGTAACAGCCACCCGCTCCGTCCGTACACGGCTGTGGGGGAGATCGACCACGTTCACATTCTGTCAGAGCACATTGGTGCTCTAATGAACGGGGAAGAATACAGTGACGTTACCTTTATTGTGGAAAAGAAGCGTTTTCCGGCGCACAGAGTGATCCTGGCTGCTAGGTGCCATTATTTCAGGTGAAGTCAGGCTTTTTGTGAGGCTCACAGGAAATGTTTATGTAGATGAGATAAACATTGTTTCTCTATGAACTTTTCAGGGTGTAATCATCTGTCCATTGAGCGTGACCTTTTCTATGTGAGTGTTTCCTAGCACATCAAAGCATTGTGTTCAAATAGAAAAAGATAAATACCACGTCACAGTGTTATTCTTTTGACCTTCATTAAATTAGACTTTGAAGGTAGTTTCACAAATTCAAGAGAAAGAGAACTTGAGAACAGGAAAGTACTACTGCAAAATTGTTTTGATTTTTCAGAGTATAAATGGTGTGTTTCTATAGAATAGATCCAGATAGCAAGTTTCATTTTGATGAATTGGAATTGAGAAGAGGTTTGGCTGGCACAGACTAGAATATATATTTTAAAACTAGAAATTATACTAATCCAGCTTCTTTTTTTAAGAGCTGGGCATTTTTCGGTAGAAATACATGTAATACTCCAGTGAATTTTATCAGAGGGATAAGTTATTAACTAAACTAAACTCTCTTCCTTGTAGAGCATTATTGTATGGAGGAATGAGAGAATCTCAGCCTGAAGCAGAAATTCCTCTTCAGGACACCACTGCAGAAGCATTTACCATGCTGTTGAAATATATTTACACTGGTCGTGCTACACTACGAGATGAGAAAGAAGAGGTTCTTCTTGACTTTCTAAGCCTAGCACATAAATACGGATTCCCAGAACTGGAGGATTCCACATCTGAGTATCTTTGCACAATACTTAATATTCAGAATGTCTGTATGACTTTTGATGTTGCCAGTCTTTATTCTCTTCCCAAATTAACTTTTATGTGCTGTATGTTCATGGATAGAAATGCCCAAGAGGTGCTCTCCAGTGAAGGCTTCCTGTCACTTTCTAAGGTATATCTTTTGTTTGTACTTCTTTTCCCCAGGACTGTTAATTTTAATGGTAATACAATTTTGTCATGAAGTACTAATGGGGGCACCAATTAAAAACTTGTGTTAGCTCATAGTTATTTGATACTTGGTAAACTGTGATGTTTGGAAATGTTCAAGACAAGCTGAACTGAAAATTTTGGCAAAGTGTTCCAAATTTTTTAGGTATTGACCAGTCAATATAGCTAAATATAGTATATTTAATGAAGTGTTTTAAAAGATTGGAGCAGACAATCTAATTTCAATTTGATTTATTTCATCTGTTCCTGGCATAATATAATTTGGCTTCTGAATGCTGCAGAGGAGAAGTCAAATATAGACTTGAATATGACAGGACATACTTTGTTCTATTAATTCCTTGATATAGTCTTCATCAGTGGTGGGTGATTTACTGCTGGGTAAACTAAAGCATTCTGGAGATTACTGTGATTTATATTGCTGATTGTCATCATGTCCTGAGCTTGCAGAATATGGTGGTGTGGTAGGGTGGTCTGGGTTTTTTGTGTGTTGGTGTTTTTTTTGATAGATGCATAAACATTTGTGACTGAGTCAGGCTGTTGTAGAAGTTGAAATTAGGTATTTACTCTGAAGGGGTCTTTGGGCTGGGCATAATACTGAGAGAGTGTTTTCCAGTAGTGTTCATATGAAGCAGCAGAGCACCTTGAATGAATGATGCTTTAATTAGGGTTTTTTTAAAGTTTTTTTTCTTAGGGCAAAAGCTGCGAAAGGTCTATTGCTTGAATGAGTATATGACAGTGCTGTAAGTTGCTCGTTGTATAAGGGAAAAAGATTTTTTTTCTCTCTCTCTCTGTGCTTTGTCAAGTGCAGTTTGTTAAATCTGAGCTGTGAGAGCATATTATCAGTAAAGAAATGAACAAACATCATCAGGAAGTGCACACTTTGATGTCTTTGGCATAGCCGGTCCTGGTATATATGAGAGATCTTTCCTTTTTCTAGGCAAGCTCCTGATTATTCTGCTAGCTAAGTGAAAATCAAAAAGCTGTTTGATTCTTTTTGTTCTCATTTTGCAGTCAGTGGATTTTCTACATGAATAAGGGAGTTTTTACCTGGTGATTCTTAGTTGGTGCCAAAAAGACAGAGAGAAAGATTGTGATAGGACAAAAATCCCAAGTAGTTAGAAATGGTTAAAAAAGTGATTCCAAGCAACAGGGTTTTTTTTTCCCATCCGTGCTCCTGCAGCAACCTAAGTTTAAAGAAGTATTTTGAACTATATTGCCAAGTCCCCAAATCTCTTGTAATATTCCAAAGTAAATTTAAGCTACTGATTGGTATTATACTGATTTGATTAGTTCCCTACATTTCAATTTCTTCTAGTGATTTTGTAATATTGCCTATTATTTTGGTTATGGATTCTGTAATTCTTGCATAACTAAAACATGCTACAGTTTCAGGGAGTCGCCCCCTTACAGTTTATTTTAAATAGCTACAAGTTAAAATAGCAATTAATTTTTGCCTTATTTGAATTTCACTTGACTAAGAAAACAAAATTAATTTTAATTTCTCTTTATTTAGGGGGTATATTTTTTGTTCTTATTTCTCTTTTCCAGGCTGCTCTTCTAAGTATTGTATTGAGAGACTCATTTGCAGCTCCTGAAAAGGACATTTTCCAAGCTTTGATGAACTGGTGTAAACATAACCCCAAGGAAAACCATGCTGAAATCATGCAAGCAGTACGTTTGCCACTAATGAGTCTAACAGAACTACTGAATGTTGTAAGACCTTCTGGATTGTTGTCACCTGATGCCATCTTAGATGCCATTAAGATTCGTTCTGAGAGTCGGGACATGGACCTCAACTACAGGGGCATGTTAAGTAAGCATCAGGTTTTTTGTTTGTTCCCTTCTCGTTTAGAGAGTGTCTGGAGGATATGGTTAATTTGTGCTTTGAGGTTTTATCTATTACTTTGTTATAAAAGGTTTGAAATAAGAAACAACTTGTTATGTGTAATTTTTCATACAGTTTTTATTTCTCGATGTTAGTCAATTGTTTTCTTGCTTTGTATCTCCGATATTGCTCAAATTTGAATGTAATACCATTTTCCTAGAGGAAGTGGTAATTTAATAGAAAAAGGTTTACAAAATCATTGAAAATAAAAACGAATTGGCTGTGAGATAGATATTTAAATGGTTTTTGCATAGATAGTGACTTGTTTTCCACTTCATAAACATTTTCATAATTTCTCCACTACTTATGACTTTTCTCTTAATCTTTATGTGCTTGTCTAAATAGTTTAAACAAGCCTCTGAAGTGATTTTAATGGAAGCCTAAAAAGTGTCAAAAGCCTTGTATTTGACCTTTTTTCTGTGCTCTCTGTTAATTCAACAAGAGTATCTAACACTCAAGCTTTGAAAAGATATTGTTAGCCATCTAATGTGTGAATTTTATCCACATAAAAGAAAAAAGTTAAATGTTCCTTAAGAGTCTGCACTGTATTCTCAGTCATGCATGATGAGCCCTGAAAATTACTGCTATCTTAGAATTGCATATTCTCTTTCTTCTCCCTTAGAGGTTATAGTTATTAATATTTAAGCATATGAGTTTAATATTAGGATATTGTAAAAGTCTTGCCATGCGAGACATTCTGTTGACACCGCAGTAGATAAATTTGAATAAGTCAAATGGTCTTTTCTGGCTTTTTTCCTGGATATTTATCTCCACAATAAAATTCTCCTTATCACAGCTTTTTGTAGAGTGGAATTTCTTTGTTGTTTTAGTACTTATTCTGGATCTTGAAACTTTTTCTATTTGTGGAAATGTTGACGACCATTTACCACTTCAAATTCTGTTCTTTAGAAGTAAAATTTTTAACACCCTGTTAAAATTCACACTTCTCTTGTCTACCTGCCTGAAAAGTTTGGGGTAGCTTTTCATCGTTTGGTTTTCAGATCATATTTTCTAGGATCCCTCCTCAAACCAAGGCTGTTAAAAATGTCTTTTGAAGAGGCTAGTTTACAGAGTATTGTTTTGTAATTGAAGTCAGGGATCATTATTCTCAGTTAGTTTGAAGGAATCTGTTCGTAGGACACAGGCTTATTACTGTGGAATGGTGGCATAAAAAAAATAGCTTTTCCATGTGAGTTCAAAGCCCAAGTAGCCAGAAGGTTCCCATTTCACTTGAGCTCATTTACCTTTGCAGGGTACTGGAAGCTTGTACAGCTGTCAAAGAAGCATATATGGCTTTAATGCTGTATACTCCGCTCTGCAAATTCTGGATGCATCTTGAACTTTTGATACACATCTTGTACATTTAAGTTTCTTCCATTAAGGGGGAAAAAAGGCCCAAACCAAAAGCGAACAGCAGTCGACAGGTGCAACAGAATTCTGTAAAGTCATGAAGGGGACTGAGAATGCTGCTACCTAATACTAAATTATCACAGCTTTATTTCCATAAATCATGTAGGAGGTACCAAATAAAATTGAAGAAGCTAAATATTTTTAATACCTCTTTTTTATATTATTTTTCCTTTTTCTTTTTTTCTTCCTGGAGCATGTGTTTGTGGCCAAGAATGGATACTAGCAATAAATGTTTGTTCCGTTCTTATAGAGTTGATATTCAGAACATCTGATTTGCAGTGTGGGAGTGTAAAATCAAAGCAATTATTTCCTTTTCTTCTCAGTACCAGGGGAGAATATTGCAACAATGAAGTACGGAGCACAAGTTGTAAAAGGGGAGCTGAAGTCTGCTCTATTGGATGGAGATACTCAGAACTACGACCTGGATCATGGGTTCTCTCGGCACCCGATCAGCGACGACTGCCGCTCTGGAATTGAGATTAAGCTAGGCCAGCCCTCAATAATCAACCACATACGAATTCTCCTGTGGGACAGAGACAGCCGGTAGGTGCCAAGGCGACATAGGAAGGAAAAGTAATGCATTTTGTACTGGAGATAACGTAGCAGTGCAAACTATGAATTAAATATTCTATGGAAATAGCATGATAGTGTGGGAGATGTCAATTGCAAGAGTTATTTGGAAACAACCTGATTTTTAAATGTAATTTTGGTTACTTACACACCAGATCATATATAGAGATGTTAAACTACCTTAAAGTATTTAATTTTTTTTTACATATCTGCACTTCAAACATTAAAAGATTTTTGTTCCGATTTTTTATATACCAAAACTGCTAAGAAATTATACACTTTGACAGTAAGATTTGACTTGATCTTGAAGATCTTTTCCAGCTTAAATTATTCTGTGATTCTCTAATAAAAATTATTAAAAATGTGAATTACCAACTGACTGTAGTAGTTATTAGAAGCCACTTCATGGATAGAGTGCTGAAATATGAATTGTCAGAGATGCTGTAGCCAGTTACTGACTACTTGAGATTATTATGGAATGCATGAAAATTCAAATTAGGCTCATTTGAACAATTGAGAGGCTGCTGAAGTAGAAAAATTGTAAGGTTCTTTTTATCTGACAAATTTAATATATTAATTTTGTAACTTGCTGTGACAAAGATCTTACAGTTTGGTAGGCAGCTCAGCAGATATTCATAAGCTCTTAAAAACAATAAAACAAGCTACTTACACATTTGTTATATACCTTATTATCTTTCTGATAAAAGATTAATTTTATTTTATTTCCAGATTAGCAGTTTGCACAGCAGTTTCAGAACAGTTGCAGTTTTGGCTAAGCCATGTTATTCTAGAACAGGGTAAATAAAAGTTAGGGTGGGGTTTTTTGTAAATTTGAATCAATTTTAAAACATGAGTTAGTTACTAATAATTCAAAAGCAATTTCATTAATTTTAACTATTTAACTGTTTCAAGGAAGTTCTGTTTCATTTTCTACTGAAATTTGTTTCAATTCTGTTTCTTTCGCAAAGATCAAAAAGTGGATCTTTGAAGGTACAAAGAACTGCTTCATATAATATTATACTATTTGTGCCAGAAGATCAACCCAATTTATAAACCAATTATCAACCAACTTTATAAAATCTGAAAAAGTATTAGAGATATATTAATAATGAGTTCTCTAGCAATTTTTAGAGAACTCGCATAACTGGTAAAATGCCCCTCATCTGCAGGGCATAAATTTGCAGCTGGTGAAACTCAGGGGAAAAAATATTCTCCTTGGGACAACTTCTTACAAAGTTGTCTGTTGCTTGGTGTCCTCTGCACTTCATCTGAAATTTGTAGAACAAAAAACATTGCTGGCGGAATATCTGACAAGGTGGACCTCTAGAGATTTATGTCCTCATAAAATACTGAGGGCTCAACAGTTTAAGATCTAATTTCTGTGTCATGCTGATTTTTTGATTTTTTTTTTAAATCATCCTGATTTCTGTGGAAGGTTTGCTATCAGGCTTTCTTTTGCTTCTCAACAAGTATAGTACTGGAATTAGCACTATCTGTCCTGTGCAAGGCCAGCAGTTGGACTTTGATCATCCTAGGGGTTTCCTTCTAATTCACAATATTCTGTGTTTCTCTGTTCTCTGAATTTTCAAGCTTTTTTTCCCTCCAGTAACTTAGCTAAGATAAATGGAAAATATCCATATGGAGGCATTTGGAGTACTTTGTGTGTAGGCTCCTCAGTATGGGATACTGACTTTGTGCAGTGAGTTTAGCAGGACACCAAGATGACAAAGGCTTGAGCACATGGGCACCTGCTGTTTGAAGATGAACAGCTTAGAAGAGAGAATTTGTTGCTCTCCTCACCTATTCAGTGGAAGAATATAGACAATACAGGGACAGAGGTTCTCTTGCAGCTGTATGCTGAGAGTGCAAAGAGCAGTGGACACAAGCAAGAAGATAAATTCTTATTAAATATTAGGAAAACAATTTAGGTAGTTGAACTTGGAAAAAGTTTGGCCAGAGAGGTATGTAGAAATTTGCCAGCTAAAATTTTAAGGAACTTGCTCTGAGATTATCCTTGCTTTTTGTAGAGATCTTTTCCTTTCTACAGTCTTTGTCTAACAGTTTAGACACTAAACAATTGGCCACTAAATTGCATCTTTGTCATGGGATGCATGAATAATGTCTTCTCAAGAGGTGTTTTAACACCTATACAGACATGAACAGACCTGCACAGCATGATTGCTTCTTGTTGAACAATTGCTTAAACTATTCTGTTCATTTTAACTGTCTGTGTGAAGCTCTTGTCTGTTGGATATTCTTAACAGAACCAAATGGAAACTAGCAGGTGTTTTACACCCCTAGTTCAGAACCTTAACTGTAAAAGTGCTATGGGGAGTAGCTATCCAAACTGTCTCTGCCAATGAGATGCTATCCGGCCTTAAAAAAATTAATGGCATACTATAGTGTATGATAATGGAACTGTGTTTTTGAGGTAATATTTCTTTGGTATCTTCAGAAACCAAAATGTAGCATGTAGTGTATTGGTTAGTTAGCAATGATGATTTAAGAACCTCTAAATTCTTGGGGCACAGAGGACTGTCTGTAACCTTTGTATACAAAGTGCTCAAGCTCTAAAACTTTGGGATCTAGTTGGATCAAGTATGCATATGTTAGGGATAGTAATGTTGCTAAAATACATTGTATTTATGTGGGTTGTATTATACATCTGATTGGTGTGAATGTGAAAGTGGGTTATGCAACTGACATTTAAAGGCTCAGCCTTACCTTTCCAAGGTATTAACAGCTAGCTAACATTTTAAGGATTTTTAAGCAGTATATTTTTGCATAAATACTCTTTTAAGTCCTCAGGAAAATTGGAAATACTAACAAAGGTATTAATGTTTAATGAGAAATGTTTATGTGGAACTCCTTAGGAGAAACTCCTCTTGAGAAATCAGCATTACAGGGTGTTAAGTGCAGTCATGGGGCTGGTGAAATGCGTGTGAATGTTGCAGACTAGGGCCTTAGGAGAAAGAGAAATGTATATTCAGTGACTTGCAGTTCCACAAGTGAAATTTGTACTTTTTTCTAAGTGTTACAGTCATGGATATAATAGGAAATTAGCTGTGGCTTTTTAGTTCTAATTTGGCTTTGCTTTCTTTTAGCAGCAAACTATAAGGTAAACATAACTGATAAGCAAGAGGAAGACACAGATTCTCTTAGTGGCTCTTTTATTTTTCATGAGGTAATTTTGGAGTGTGTAAGGAAGTAATGGCAGGCTCAATGATGTATCATAAAGAACTGAAAAGGCCAGAAGTGCAGAACAACATCAGTGAAAATGGTCATAAAGTAAATTTGCTTTTTTCAAGTGAGGATTGGAATTTGCATTTTTGATCTAGTAATTGTTTTTCATTTTATCTGTATTGATTTAGCAATAGAAATAGTAACATATCACTGGTGGTATAGTTTTATTCCACAAGGAAGGAATACATATGTAACTTTTACGACAGAGTCAAAAGTGTCAATTTCATTTATTGAGGCATAGTAGTCTCATCTAATGACTGTAGATTGTGTGTGGATGTTTTAAATCATTCTGAAAATACATCTTAACTGTGAGAGTTTCTTTTCAAAGCTAGTTTGAAAATAGGGATCTGAGTAAGAGCAAACAGTTTCCTTTTCAACACGACTGAAAATCCAGAGGACAGTGTAAAACTTAATACCTAAAAGTTTGTTCATTTTTATTCTTACTAGTGTTTTGTGACAATCCATAGGTCTTATTCCTACTACATTGAGGTGTCCATGGATGAGCTGGACTGGATCCGGGTTATCGATCACTCTAAATACCTCTGTCGGTCCTGGCAGAACCTGTATTTTCCTGCCCGTGTCTGCAGGTTAGTTCATCAGTGTAATATACAGTGGTTGGCATTAAAGAATGTAGGCACCAGAATAAATTGCTAGATTTTGTTACTTCATTATGTATTTCTGAAAATGTATTATATCTCAACTTGTATCAGCTGTGCTAAAAAAAAATAGTTTATCTTAGTTAATATAGTTTTATGATAGTTTATCTTATTCTTTTCTAGTATAAATGTAGTTGATACAATGCAGGCATCCAGTGTGAAAGCTCTGTTTTTTCTATATATACGTATCTCCTTCTCCTCTTTGTTGTTGTTGTTCTTGTTGTTGTTGGTGTTGAGTTATACCCACCTTTTTTTTGCAGCTGACGCAGGGCTTTTTGCATTCAGTAGTAAACATAATTCCTTGACTGCCTAAATGTTTATAATGCACTTACATACTTACTATAAAACTTGATAATGTATTTTTATGTATTATGTATTTTCTACTGATACGCTGTTTTAAATAGCTGTGGAAGGGAGAAAGATGCAAGTTACAACTAAGGAGCTTTGATGAATGCTTCCAATGTGCAGTTTTGGGTTCCACAATGTAAGAATGATATTTAACTCTTAGCATCCAAAGGAGGGCAATGAAAGATGATGAAGGGCCTTGAGGGAAAGCCGTATGAGGAGCAGCCAAGGGCACTTGGTCTGTTCAGCCTGGAGGAGAGTGAGGGGAGACCCCATTGCAGTCTCACCTTCCTTGAGAGGGGAAGAGGAGGGGAAGACGCTGACTTCTCTTCAGGTGGCAGGACCTGAGGGAATGGCCTGAAGTTGTGTCAGGGGAAGGGTAGGTTGGGTATCAGGAAAAGGTTCTTCACCCAGAGGTGGGTGGGCACTGGAACAGGCTCCCCAGGGAAGTGGTCACAGCCACAGCCTGGCAGAATTCAAGAAGTATTTGGACAATGCTCTCAGTCACATGGTGTCACTCTTGAGGGGATGGCCCTGCTGTGCAGGGCCAGGACAGGGACTTTGATGATCCTTGTAGGTCCCTTCCACATCAGTGTATTCTGAGATTCTGCCATTCTGTGAAAATGACTAGATGGGTTTAAGTGTTGTTAAAGTAATGATTTTTTTTAACTGTAGGTGTTGGGAATTCGGCAAGAAGCTGATAGTCACACTGAAGTAGTTTTACTCAAAACCTGAATTCAGCTCATTGATAGGGAGGGTGCAACCTTTAGATACCAAAGGTGCTGTCATCGTTAGGTTTTGGGTCTTAGACTGTGAGAGGAAGTGACTCGTATTGTTAAAATCGTTCTGTAAACATAAACTTTAATTGATGCAGCAACTCTTGGAATCTCTATTGAGAGAAGTGCTTTCTTTCCCCCAAGAAATCCTGTTCTTTTCTATAAATCTTTGTTCCTCATTATCATGTCTGTGAAGTGGTAGGGAATTTCTTGGAGGTGCAGCTTATTTGAAAGGCAAGTGGAAGAGCTAAAGAGAAAGTCATGTAGCATATGCACTTACTGTTAAGAAGTAACTGTAAGGCAAAATGTGAGTTCTCAGCTGAGTTATCGTAATAATCAAGGGTAGTTTAGATAAGGTTGTTCTGTAATCTTTATTTACATCAGTGAATTGAAGCCTACATTATAGTAAGAATTCATTTACTAGTCAAAAATGGCTATAATTTACTGTTCTTTTGTGTATTTTTTCCCCTGTCTATACAAAGAATAGACTATTTAAAATGTAATTAGAGATGTAAAGTTGCCAAAAATTTTTTGAGCAGTTCCACATTAAGATCTTTTTATTTAACGATATTAATAGAAATAGTTAGGTATTACTTGAAGGCTGACTCTCCTTTGATCAGAAATTTTGATCAAATTCTCTGCAGGAGAGAGGCTTTGAGCAGGGGAGGCTATATACACAGAGATATTAGTATTAGAGACTTATTTCTCTATTTTTTAATCAATATTCTGTCCAGAAAGAAGTAAGCAAGGACTATTAAACTTTCCTGTTGTCTCAAATTTCAGTATTTTGTGATAATGTATTTAAAGTAGTTCTGTTTTCTTAATTGAGTTAAATTAGTTATTTCTTGTATACTAACATACACAAAACAGAAATCCTAATATACGTAGCATTTTCTTGTCGCCTAAAAAAGGGCTGTTCTCCGGTCTTGTGAGTACAGATTTAAAACATGAGCTAATATGAGATTGTCAAAATGTGTTCTTTTAATATTTGATATTCTGTTTCACAGGCATGTTGTACATGCTTATCAAGGGGCAGATACGTTTCAAGCATTTTATTTGCTCTTTTTTGCTCAATGGGGCTTCTGTTGTACAGTCTTGTTTTAGTGTCACAAGTCCCAGTGCCAAAATTCTCCTGTTAATGGACAACAGTACAGGAGAATGGAAGCATCACTTTATGTTCTGTCTTTGTCCCATTAGCTTTGTCATTTTACTCTGTCTTACTATTTGAATACATTTTTAGTGGATAATCATGAACTGAGTGCCTTACCAGAAAGGGCTTCAGATAGGTGCTGGTTTGGGTTTTTTTTTAATTAAAAAAAAAATTATCTTAAAGTGCTTTGTGGGCTCTCTGTATAATATGTCATTTTGAGATGCAGCAAAGACTTGAAGAGTAGAGTGACTGGCTGGGTTTTTGTTTGAATGCCTTTTTCTAAAGTGAGGGAGTAGAGCATGCCAGATTCTGTACAGGTTGTTGAAGGACAGCCAATTGTCTGACAGACTAGAACAATTGTTCATACATAGATTATAAACAGGATATGAGCCCTGCAACATTAGGCAAGGTTAGTTGCCTTTTTGAGTTACTTTTCACATAAATATTCTTTGTAGAAGGTGAGAGCTGTCAACATCTGAACTCATAGGTTCAATTACGTTTTAGGAAGCTACTCAAACACTTCCATGGGAGAGTTTCCATAAAAATTGATGGAGTGTGTCTTTTATTTGCATATATACAGATTGAGTTTGATATTTGTCTTTTTGAAAACCTGTAACTTTCCTCTTAAGCAAATCTGTCCATGTTCAGTTCTGTAATCAGTGCCTTTTTCACACAAGGTGGATGAAAAAAATGCTTCCTTCTGGCTGATAGTTGTTAAATAAAATAAGTAATTTATACCACAATGAATTAAGACCAATTCAGCCTCTTTAATGAATCATTTGTCATGTGTGTCTTAGTCTTTGTCATGGTATGATTTTTTTTGATATATGAAGCATTATGGAATATTCACAGTAGTGTTGGAGTTAGGGGTATTGTTGTGCTTGCCATGAAAGATAATTTGTATTTGGCAAAGCACGTATCAAACTGATAAGGCAAAATCAAGTAATGTCATAAGATTATTTACACTCTTGGCTTCTTCCCATTACTTATATGATACAGTCTGTCTTAATAGGTTCAGAGTAACTTTTGTCAGACATGACCTCTGTTAGATTAATAGGTGAAAAAAAATGGATGGGCAATAACCAAAGACTGAAATTCTAGAATGGAAAAAAGATGAGAAGATTGTTTGTGCTTTCTCATATACATCAGATGATTTGTTATTTGTAGGATGTAATTCCTGATTTAGATAAACAAGCTAATTTGTACAAAGATTACTTCTTCAGTGTCAAAGCTTAATATAATAAATAAGAAGGTGTTGCTGTTTTTAGAGGGCTTTTTGGAGAAGAAAATGTTGAGTACAACGTAGGGGGTTTTATTGACATAATTATTTTAGACTTTAAATTTTTGCTTTAAATGCTTTTAGAATACATTATTCTACCATCTTTGAAAATTGAACAGCCAAATACTATGCAGAAAAAGCAAGTAAGAGAGTGTGATTACAGGGTAGTTCCCCCCCGTTTTCTTTTTATNCAGCCACAGTATTTGAAGAACTTGCATTAAAAGAATTACAAGAAAATGAAAAATTTTGAGGTTTCATAAGACAGCAAATTTAGCCACAAGGTGTCACTACAATAAAAGTTTAAAAGACTTAATTTCTTTCTTTTTACACTCCTTTGATGACAAAGTGTTATTCCTAGCATGTGCTTTTTTTGTGTATTAAACAGATTTACAAAATCATTCTATTTTGCTATTTGAAAAATTTGCTATTTATGCTATAGAGGGAGCAAGTACAGAGTTAGTACATAAAATCAGAAGGAACCCTTAAATTAATTTTCCATCTTTAGGCTTATACTGGATTATTCTGTGTTTTTATAGGAGGAGTATTTCCCTGACCAGGCAAATTTATAGTTTGAAATCAATGCTATTTTGTCAGTAATACCTGCATTCAGAAAATCTATTGAAAGGGTAAAGAGATCAGTTTTTGTCTAAATTTGTTGTTATTGTCTCATCTCTTTTTGTGGTCGTAATAATGTGATTTATCAAAAAGAAATATTAATTATTACTGCATAAACGTTTGGTCCTAAATATATTTCTGTTAAGAGAACTGACAAATGTAGAATCATGCTGTAAATGTGGGAAATTATTTAAGCATATTCTTTTTCCTGCTTTTTAAATCTGCTTTAAGCTGAAAAATCTTGAGGTTTTCTAATACTAGTGTATTGAATTAAGAGTGATATAAGGGCTCCATGTTTCCCTTAAAGCTCTTGGCCGCTACAGAAACTGTGGCATTAGAATAATTTTTACTTTAGAAGGTGTGTTTGTATTTTAAATGTATTTATTGGTGCAGAGAAAATTACTTACCTTTCCTTTTATTAAGCATTGATGATACTGGGTGGATTTTTTGTTTGGTGCTTCAACAGTTTTTGCTACTAATGATTACAGCATTTGTAATCCTCTGCCTGAGTGAAGACAAATTAAATTGTAGACCGTGTCTCCTGAACATTGAAAAAAATGCAAGAAGAGTAAATTTTTCAGTACTAAGGCGGTTCTAAACTCAGAAGTGTTAGTAGTTGTGCAGAATTATTTTGCATGTAATGATATGCAAGGAGATGTGATTTTCAAGTATAGACTACATAATACACTTTTCTTTAATGCTGGTCTTAATCAGAGTCTCAGATAACTGTGCTTTCTACTGATGATGCTACTTTCTGTTGGTTTTCTTTATCTCTGGGAGAGTCATTGAAATTAGCTATGATTAAGCAGCAATGTCTCGCTTTCAGCCTTACCAGTAGATCTCTGACAAGGTTATCTGTTATGAGTAGCCATTTGGCAGTGTTCCTGGGCTTGGTGGAATCTTGAGGAAAATGCAGTTGAAGCATTGTCCCACATAATTGAAATAAACTGGGGGGAAAGCAGGGTCTGCAGATCTAATTTAGCACTGGAAGTGGTTTTGATGCATTGTTTCCCCTTTCCCAGTCGGGAATGGTGGTGTTCAGAAAAAGCATGGAGATATCCAGAAGCTTTTGAACAGTATTTTAACTTAAAATAAAGCCCTACTGCATCACTGACCTAAGTAGAAACATAAACTAAGAGTTGCTGGCAAGGCTGATAAGACCTTCTGCCAATCTGAAAAGTTTGTGAGAAGCTTTTCTTCAGGAAGTCCTTAGTATCCTTATAAAAGGACTTGTTGCAAATGGAATGATTAAACTTGGGTAAATGAAACCATCTTTGCCTGAGTTACTGCATGTGACAGCTACAAAGAGTTGCACAGGCAATATGTTGATCAGTTGTTTTATTTGTACTGTTCTTTGGGAAGCACTGATTCTTGTGTAACTATTTTATTTCTAATTGTGCAGATATGCTGGTGTTTGTGAGTTTAGGAAGAAATCCCAACCTTGCTGCGTATTTCATTATTTCTGGATAACTGAAATTTTAATATCTTTTCCTGATTCTAATACTATAAGTAATACAGTAATAATGTAATGTCCAGAAATAAGTAAAAATTACCTTGATTTGTGTTACAGAAGCATAGTAATAAATAATAAAAGCAATTTGGAAATGTTACTCCAGACCTGTGAGGCTTTTCACTGACATTATTTTCTAAAATTTTCATTGCAGGTAGTTTTCTTTTTTTTGAGGGTAGGGAGTAAAGCTCATCCTTCTTTATTGTGAAATGTGATCACATTTAGAGGTCTTTACTGGCATGTTTCACATATTTTGCCTTTTAACTGTGAAATAGGAGGAAATGGTTTCCTTTAGTCTTTATTTTAGTGAATAGCTGCTGCTTATTATTTCTGTCTATCAGTGTTTAAACATCCTTTTTTCTCGTCCAGTAGGTTTTCATTCTGGTGTTTTTTCTATTCCTTAGAAAAGGTGATAGTCTAAGATTTTTCAAACAATTTAAATCATCTACACAGGATCAAGAAAGCTATTGCCTCATCTGGGTTAGAGTGTTTATTGATTTAAAAGATCTTTTTCTTCATTTCAGGTTATGTATACTTTTGATCTTAAGCTTACACTTCTAAATTCAGCTCCAAATGTGCTTCTAGTGATACAAAAGCTCATTTCTCCACAGGAATAATCAATAATATTTTTCATCAAGAACTTTATCAAAACAGCTTTTTTCTTCTCAGATTCCTTCTCCTGTCTGTCATAGCAATTTCAATTATCCTATCCTAAAGAGCCCAACTGAGCTTTGAGGAAAAGCAGAAAACTAGTGTGCATTTAAGCTGTCAATGACAACCTGCCAGACAACTTATCATTTGAAAATGATTATTTATCTAAAAAAGTATATGTAGAGGGTGAATATATCTTGTATAGAAATCCCTGAGAAATAGGGAGAGCCTGCCAATCCAGTTTGTTGGACATGAATTATAAAAATAGTTGTTTTGTTTTGGTTTTTGGTTTTGTTTTTGGTTTTTTTTTGCTTTATGGTTTGGAAGAAACAGTTAACTTCTTAAGAGACCAAGATTACATATTTCTCATGTTTGACATAATAATAAGTAGGTTTTTTGTAGTATGGTTAGAATTTTTTTAGTCTGAATTTTGAAGTATTCATTTTTAGTTTTTTTAACTATAAATTGTCTTGAGGTCTGTTTTCAGTGTTTCACTCATAAATGAGATCTGTTGTAGGTGAAAATTATCCGTAATTATTCAGCTTGACAGTGATACATAAAGATACACCTAAATGTTGAATTATCAAGTTGTTGATGATAAATCTACAGCAAGCTGTACTTTAAAGTTAATGTTACATAAGACGAGTGTGTTTAAAAGGCGCCTTGAGCACTTATTTTCTTTAAACTCTCTTCTCTGTTTTCTGTGCCACTCCAAGATCTAGAATTAACTGTGAAAACTTGGAATACTTATTTACAAAGATAGTCTTTTCCAAAAGGAAATTGTGTTTTGACAAATTTGTGAGAATTATGGTTTATTTTAGTTTGTTGATCCATGTTGGCCGTCTGTTGAAGTTGTTTGATGCCCTTGTGTAAAGCATTTCTCTGTATCCCTATTTCATAGCAGATAATGGGCACAGTTTGCCCATGTTTATCTGTACCACACTTAAAACTTCACATTATGAATATTTGAATTGTTTACATGAACCAAGTAATGCACTTCCGTGGATTTACTTTTCGGTGTCTTAAGTTTATAAAGCCATCTGTCAGCCAACATTAGGCCAATCTTAGCTGTGGAATAATTTGGATGATAAAAATCTTACAGTAAAGCAAATTTGGCTGTGATTACATTTGATTCTTTGCTCACAAACCTCAAGTGATCTTCTGTGTAGCAAAAAGGTAAGTGTATGAGTGGAAAAGCCCGAAAGTAAACTACTCTTCAGTGTCCTTTTTCTCCTCAAAAGAAGTTCACTCAACTTGTCTTGAGGTTAAGATTATTGGTCTTGGCCTGTTTTTGCTCTTTCTCATCTGTTTCAATTGGGAGGATGGGGCTGATGGTTCTATTTGATGCAGTTTAAAATAGATTTTGAAAGGAATATTCATTCTTTAATATGAGAGAAGATAGGATACAAACAGTTGAAAATTAAGACTTAAACGGAACAAATTATGTGTTTCAGAGAATCAGGTTTGTAGAAAATAAGACATGAATGTGTGTCTGTGTCTCTTCAACTGGCATGAGTGAGTGAAAGAAAGAAAACAGTGGAAAAGAAATATATTACTCAAAAAATACAATCTTTGGGAAAAACTGTTTGCAAGTGAAAAATGTTTTAAGAGAGTTTTTTTACGATTGGGTTAATTATAGGAAAACCACGTGGGATTTATGATTTTTAGACTGCTACTGTACTGAAAGCAGTTATTATTTGTAATGTCTCCTAAAAGAACAAAAAAAAAAATTCTTTCTAAAACACCAGATTCTGCATTTGGTGTTTGATTTTTACAAGGCAACTTTAATAGCTTTATACTTTCAAGCTTGCTTTTCATTTGTAAGTTTTGGACAGTTTTTCTATACTTCACTGCAGATGTAAGATCTTGGAAATTTTAGATACTGTAGCATCTTTAGTGATCAATAAGTAGTCTTTTCTTCATACCATTATCTTTCTCATTTGTATTGGGGGAATAACAGCTGTGATGGAAGATGTATTAAGTATTGATTTCTAAATCTGTATTCGGTTCAGTTTAATTACCCTGTCTCTGTTAATGGCAAATTGCAAAGTTGGCTAATCAAGCTGCATTTCCATTAACAGTGTGAGTGCCCTGTTGAGTCAGGTCAGCGGGCACCTCGCCATGTGCCCAGTGTGTGACCTCAAGAGCAGGAGGTGCTGGTCAGGGAGAGGCTGTGAGTGCAGACATCCTCCGTGTTCCATCCTTGTACTCCTCTGATCCTGCTAGTACATATTCATGGATAGCTCAGCTATTTGTTTATTTAAGATCGCTCTATGACTGGGGTGCTGTCAACTGCTTGCAGGTTGCAGTGGCCGCACTTTCCAAAGGCTCATTTACTACTGCATAAAAAAAGTAGTTTTATCGATTTGGACAATTCTTTTGGTACTTAGTTTCTTCTGATTCCAGTATTGTGGGGTCTGGTGAATGAGAACACTGCATTCACTTGTTTGTCTCTTAGTAAGCCTTTGTGAACCTCAGGTGTGGACCTTTCAACCATTACTCTTTGGTTCCATCTCTTCAGTTGCTGCTATGTTTTTAGGTGATGTTGGCTGTGATTTTAGTCTGTTCTCTTCTTCTGTGACCGTAGTATCTACTCCTTGAAGTGTCTGTGAGCATTTGAGATTCAGGTGCAGCAGGCTCTAACAGAGTGACAGAACAGCACTGTTCTGTTCTGAGCACCCTTCCCAATGACGTGCAGTATTCCAGTGATCCCTCCCTGCCATTTGACTACCCAGGTAAGTTTATTTTCATCTGCAGACTTGGAGGCTGTAGTGACAAGAATTTAGGCTTATTAGCTCCTAGGCCACTTAGAAACAAAATTACAGATTTCACTACTTCTGTTCTTGATATTGACAGTACTTCGCAAATTAAAATTTTTTTTGCTTTTAGCTATGTAAGTAATTGTGTGAGTTACATGAGAATTCCAGCTTGGTTCAATTTTTAAAAATAAGATTTGGTAGTATTCCTTTTAATTTGATGCATGGTTTGCAAAGATTAATTCCCTTATATACTTTAGACACTAAAATTAAATGGAGGAAGATGGGGTTTTTTGCTTGGTTGGTTAGTTGGTTTGGTTTCTTCTTGGAGGTGGGTTTGTTTGTTTGTTTTCTCCAAAATTTTTGCTCTAAGCCTTTCCAGGGAATTTTCTTAAGTTTTACAATATAGTTTTTGTGGGAGAGGATAAAAATCCATGTTGATTTTTTTTTTTCCTGACTAGAACTGTAGTCACTGTAGTCTGAACATTAGTAAGACGTTCTGAAGTTAAAATATTTTTTTTCTTTCATGGCCTCTATGAAGACTTGACAGGGGAAATTTTTCAGTTGTTTTGCAGTTTACTCTAAAGTTACTTGATTCTTCAGATGTATGGGATTTGTAGTGGAGTATTTTATACTAATTTTCCATGTGATCTAAGATTCTGTATGCATTTTGCCATTAATTGATCTGGTACTCCTGCTCTTTTCATACCACCAAAATTTGGATAATAGAATTGAGAAATACCTTCATTTAAGAAAGCAGCAGCTGAAAAGAGTCATGTGTTACTGTTTCTGTAACAAGCTTTTTAGACAAGAAATTATGGGTTTAAGCGTCACGTAGTTGGACATTTGAAAAATTTAACAGTAAATTATGAGTATGTAGTATTGAGGCATAGAATCAGTCTTAACTGTGCCTTAGGGTGTTTTCGTGTAGCAGTTTTGTTCCCTCAGTGCATATTACTATGTTTTTTATCTGTAAGATTTTTTCTAATTCCTATTGGGCTTGGCTTTTTGGAATTGTTATTATTGTTTATATTGTAGTATTGGTAGCAGGACAATTCAATCTTTTTATTAAACTTTGCTAATGATGTCAATGTTTTATTTAAGGTTATTTTTGCTTTGCTTTTTAAAAGATAATTCTTGATTTTGACTTAATTTCTAGGAAAACTAAATCTGTGTGAAACATTGTATATATGCATAGACACTCTTCACATTCAGATATTATTTCATCCCCCTTTTTTTTAAGGGAATGATCTAATGTGTATTTAGATGAAAACTGATTTTAAGACTTCAATAGATCAAAATAGAATGAAGGGCTAGAAGACATTATTGCTGATGATTCCAGCTCGTAGTAAATTATATAGCATATGTAACAACTGTAAAGAGAGATGACTTCCTGTGTCATATTTCATCTTGCCTTCATAGATAAGTGTGTAAATGAAAGGGAAACAAATTGTTTCAATATAGCAAATCTATATTATTTCTTTGGAGTGAAAATGAATGAAATTGAAATAGTTCACTCTTGGGTGAAACTAGAGACTATAAATGTATTTTATCCTCTTGGTGTGGATTGACATAATGCAGATTAGTAGTAAGAGAATGTTCCTCATACCATCACCAGTTGTCAGACATGTTCACAAGTATTGAATTATGGTAAAGTAAAATCACTGTATTCACAGGTGATTTACACAGAAGGGTATGCAGTCTGTCTTTTTAACAGAAGCTACTTTTCACTGATAGAAAATTTATTTTTTCAGACTCCCTTAATCCTTTTTTATTCTTTATATTGTGAAAACTTTGTAGTTACCCATGCCTTGTCTGCACCACCTGTGCATCACCTGATTTCTAGGTAGATAACTCAAGGCTCTTTACCGTCCTCTGGCACGTGGGCATGTGTTGGCACCATCACATCTGGCACCTAAGTGGTTTTCTCCATAGGTGTCTGGAAGGAAATATAATGTTTGAGGTCAGTAGCATATTTTAAAAACTTAGTTTCTGCAACATTTTTACAAAATTTTTGGGCTTCTTGAATTAAGGAGCATTTTCAAAGTTGGAATTCTCAAAAGATGCATATTAGATACAATATTAGTTTGTGTCAGAAATTAATCTAAAAAAGCATTTAGCATCTGGGGAGTTGACTGAATATTTTATTCTGTCCTCTTAAGCTTTTTTAGTGCAGATTTCTTTCAAAAGTTATTGCTGAAGAATCCTCCAAATCATATGCTAAGGAGAATTGTATAAAGCAATTCCCTGTAAACAGTCTGCCCAGGTTGGCCCATTTCCTGTGTTAATGATTTAATTATTTGGCAAATGGACCTCAGTTAAAAATGTGATGTGTGTTTTGGGATAATTCTATGATATATTTTTTACGGAAGGTGTGGCATGTAAGATAAAGTAGAATCACAGAATGATTTAGGTTGAGGAAGACATCTTAGATGGAGTCCAACCATTGACCCGGCACTGCCACGTCCACCACGAAACCATCTTCTTTAATGCCACCTCCACACTTGTCTTTTATGTAAATTCAGGGATAATGACTCACCCCAGTTTAAACAGCCTGTTTAAACTACTGTTCTAGAACTCTTCTTGAACAACCTATTCGGTTTTTGGTGGACTCAATTTATATATTTTTTTTTTAATTAACTGATTTCTAAATATATCCTCTCTATCTACTCTGTTTGAATTTACTTGACACTTATTCTCATTTTGTACTGTGAATTACCAGTGTTAGACCTGTTCAAAAACAAACTATCAAATTTATTTAGTAGCTACATTTGAAAAAAAATTGTGGGCAGAAAAATATATCTAGGCACTGAGGAAAATCTATTATCCCATTTTATTTTAAGGAAAGCTTAGTGGTAAATTATTTTAAATTGCCATTTTGGTGAAATTCATAATTTAATCTTTATTAAGTAGCTATATGACTTAGATTGTATGCAACAGCTGTGATGCAATTTTATAAGTTGAATACATTTTTTCTCTAATCCTTTACTTAAAATGGAAAAGTTTCAGTATGAAAATGTTACAGTGGTTATATCAATTTCTTCAGTGCACGTGGGAGGAATGGCTATTGATCTAACAGATTAATAGTTCATATTCAAAATCTATGGAATAGAATATTTTGCATCTGAGTAACTACTGAGTGTAATCCTTCAGGCAGAATTCTGAAAGCAGCTGTAAAACTGGAAAATTACCTTCTTTTCTTTTTCAGGCATAACTGCACTTGAATATCTTTGTTCATTTTAGCTTCTAGTGAATTATGTCTGCATAAGGAACTAAAATATGTATTATTTCACTCAGGTAAGAATTTGGTTTAGCTATTAAAATTAGAAACTGTGTGCAGTTACCATGGAAATTACTTGAAGTAGTTGTAATATTTTAAAGAAAACAGAGGTCACCAGTGGAGTAACAAACAATGAATGGAAGGTGCTGTTGTATGAGGTGCATAGGATCACACTGATAGAAAGGGACTGAGCTTTTCGGTGATCTCTGCATTTTCTTTCCTATTTCTAGTGGCCTTTTTAAATGAGAGAAGAGTTCTTTCTAGGGTCCTCTGAACATCTTTTGGCTCGCTTCCTTCCAGAGTTTGCTCCTTCTCCTTCTGACTTCAGAATCTATCATTGTGGCTTCAGACATTGGCTAGAAGAAGTATGTTCGCAGTATTATGGAGCTTTCCTACCCATCTGGTCTTATAAAGAGAATTTTTATGTTGACCTTGTAGTTAATCCTGATTTATGGGTCAAGAAAGTTACGTACTAATATGTCACTTCTTAGTTATCTATAAGCTCTAGCCCAGTAAATACTGCAGTTTCATGAAAGTTGGTGAAAATACTTTTACACTGAATGAGCAAAAGTTCCACTAAGAAAGAATAGACTAATGTGTCTCATCTTAATGAGGCGAAAGTTGGAAGAGAAGATATATATATATATATATACAAATTAGCATCATTCAAGGGGAAGAGTTAGATGATTTTTTTTTTTCTTGTGCAGGATACTTTAGGTGTTCATATGTGGTGCTTTAGAGTGAACTTATTCCATAATAATTATGGAGAAATATTTTCAGCGTTCTACTTCACAGTTACTGGATTTGGAAGATACAGTGGGTATAAAATAAAGTAGTAAACACCAATATGAAGAAGAAAAATTGAGAATTCTTATCCAGGTATTCTGAAATGTGCTTGTGCTTTTCACAAGGCTTGAAGGTACAGGGGATATGTGGCCTTAAAAATAAAGTTGAAAATTTTATTCTTTTTAGAATTATGGCCACACTTCAGTGTTAGAAGAATTTTCATTCATAGTTAATGTAACATTAGATCTTTAATGAAGAATACATTACTCTGCTGTCACTGGAGTAATTTTTGTGTCCTGTTTTCTAGAATACAGTTTCTGACAATTTCCAAAAGAACAAATGTAACAAGTGCTTGTTCTCTGGCATGTTAGAAGGTGCATTTCTTTTTGACTCTGCTTTCTTCTATACATCACTTTCCGTTGAGCAAATTAAATGCAGCAGTTCGCCTGCACATTATCAATGTCTTGATGCCTCATATTCCTCCTCTGTTGCTTTGAAGATTCTTATAGTTAAAAAACATGTTAATTCCGTATTTAATCCGTTAAATTCTTTTCCAGGCAAGAGCTAAATTACAAGTGGTTTATTCTGGTTCAGAAAACTAGGTGTTAAGACAGCTGTTTTCTTAGCCTAGTGCCCAACACACAGCTGCCATGTGCTGTGCTGTCACTCCCTCATCTTCCTTCAGAAGGCCTTGTTAGAATGAGTCCTGCTGGTCTGCCTCTCTCCTGAGCCCTAGGTTGCCACTGAGGCAGGGATTTTTGATGCTGGCTTTCCCCTTTTCTCTTGAAGGGGAAAGCATTTGGAGCTCTGCTTAACCTTCTATGCTTAAGCTGTTGGGACTCCAGTGTGGAAAACTCTGCCAGCCTTTTATGGAAAGAAAAACAGTTAGCTAAATTAGGTGTAGACAGGAGAGCCAAGAGTCAAGCTTGAAACTTCCTTTGCTTTATTCCCTCACTTTACAGTGGTAGAAGATACAAAAAGTCATCAGATTATTTTGCATCATTAGGTATCTTTCACTGGCTGTGCATGCTTGAGAGAAGGATATCTAGTTTGTGAGTGAAGAATAGTTCTTGTTCATATGCACAGTAATTAAGTAGGAAAACACAGTGATTAAACATGAATATGCTCTTCACCCATAGCGCAGTACCCTAGTGACTCTCTGTAGGCCAGTTATCAGTAAAGTGGAAAAGTGCTGATCTAATCGGCCTCTAGAGCAGGCTGAGCCTTTGTTTTGCTGAGCTGCTCTTTCTCTTTTCTCTGCTGTTTTGGTAGGGTTTCTATATTTTCTTGTATCATCAGTCTTTGTTTTTGATGGGTTTAATTCCCTGCTTAGGTAGTCCCAGATAGTAGCAGTTTAAAGCTGTCTCACATTTGTGCCTTTCCTGTGTTTATAGTTTACCCTGCATGGCTGAATTCCTTAAACATGTTCTTACGTGTAGACACAGATTGGGTAAAGACAACATCATTAATTTCTCTCAGTAAAATTGGGACCTGAGTCATGCTGCAGAAAGAAGGGAGGGAAGAAAAAGGAGTAAAAGTTTCATATTTGATGTGGGAAAGGCCTTCATTCCTCACTGGCACGAGCTGGTTTTATTCTGGCAGCATCTTCCTGACCTGAACTGGGAAGGTATTTGAAAAAAATTTGGACTGCTAAGTAAATGCTATGGTCAGCCGTGATACAACAGTTTGTAGACACTGTGTTAATTTAAGGTAAAATGGATCGAACTGTTTCAGCAGAATTAGAAAAAATGTTTTGTTGATTTGAAAATGATGGGATATTTGTACTAGATGAGATTTGGAACTGTTTTAGTAAATTAAATGGCATATATATATGGCATGTAGTCAAGATTATTTGTAAAGGCCTTATTTGTATGTTTGGATAATATAATTGGATTAATACATAATTGCAGGATAATAAAGTACCTGCCAATGTCACCAGTTTATTTTCAGAAGTTTCTATCAGAAAATCAGCCTGATACTTACTGTATTTAAAGGGAAACAAACACAGCACTATTTTTTTTTATTGATCCAAACTTTGCAGCTCTTAAAATAAAAAAAAAAAAAACACCTTATTTAATCCTATTTAAACGCAGCTGGCATTCTCCAGGCTTTCTTTAAACATACAGCATAAGCCTGATAGGGAGATTACATAAATTCTTCAGAATTGTGAAGCTTTTGAGTCCCAGAAGAGCCTGGACAGAAGACGAGAATAAGAGGATAAGCTTTTAAAGTAAAGAAAATCTTTTAAACTGAGCATATGAGGCAAAGGGTAAAGTAAGCTGTATGTGGAAGGTGGGATTAGGAGTGAGCGTCATGTGCAAAACACTGAAGTATGGCCGTGCAAGACAAGCATGGAGAATGCTTAGAAAAGCTGAACAAAGTTATGAAAATTATCATTTGGCCTAGAAAATATGTTTGTTTCTTATAACCATTGCTCTAAACCTTTGAAACTGCTTCAAGTAGTTTATAGCTGTAAGTAAAAATTAATGGACTAAATGACTATTCTTTAGTCCTGTAATGTCCTTTTACATTTTGGCTGTGTCCATCCTATAAAACGCCATTCAGCTTTCAGAATCTATTCACTGTCCTCGTTGCCCTTACCTTACATGGAATAGCTTCCAGCCCATGTGGAACCTCACTGAAGTAGTGCTTGAGAAGAGAGTGCCAGTTGGGCTAGGCTGGAATTATGCCAGGGACAGGCCTACTACATTAACAGTGTGGGCAGTAGATCTGCTTCTATTTTCAGATGACCTTAAAAACAGCTAGTGTAGCCAGAATAACCTCAAGACTGAATTCTGGAAGAGGTTTTCCTGTGCTTCTGTGCAGAATAACTGCTGTGCAGAATAGGGGAAAAACTTGAAGGTAGCAGACCTAAAGTGGGGGCTGTCAGGTCTAGTGAGGGCATAGTTGTGGTTTGCTTGAAGAGACTTTAACAGAGTGTGAAAGCTCTGTGAGTGAGGTTCAACTCATTAAATAATTAATTTGGAGAACTTTGGTTGTCGTTTTTCTGTCACATCAAAAGCATCTCAGTGTAAGCTGTTCTGTGACACAAAAGATACGTGTGTGAGCTGTACAGAGGATTTTGTTTCCTGTGATACAGAATGAAGTAATAAAATATGTCACTGATAATTTCTTTAGATTTTGTAGAGTGCATTGCTATTTTTTAAAATACAGGTCGTCTAAAAATTCTTTAGCTGTATTGTCCTTTTGAAAAATGCGGAAAATAAAACTAAAAAGTATTGATGAATCTGCTTTTGTTTACAGAGCAGACTAAAATTGCAGAGTTTTCTTTTTCGTGCTTGAAGGATTTGGATGCTGTATATTAAATAGATTTGATGAACATTAGTTGCTGATTTTTAATAGGATGTAACATGCATAAAAGAGTGAAGAAAAACATGTATTCAGCAATTGCCAAATCCAAGATCACTTTGATTCTGTGGCATGTAGGGAATAAGAAGTGCAATGTCAGTTACTCTTATACAGGATGTTTATCCTCTGGCTCAAGTTGAGATTTATTATTTTTAAATCTTTTATGTTTTGATCTTTTATGTCATTTTGTTAATACCAAGTTGTCTAGCATTTCTGGACTGCTTTTAGGATGATAGAATGAGTGATGAACCTGCAGACATGGAATACCCTCTCAAGGGTATGCTGAAGCATAAGACTTCCTAGCTCTACAGAATGAGAAACCTTGAGGTAGCATATTTCAGTGATAGAGTTAATATTCAGTTAAATACAAGAGGAAGAGGAGCAATAGTGCAAGGGAGGAGTGAGAAATTAAGTGGTATCTTTTTAGAAATCTGCCTTATTGCTGCCTACATTGCTCCTTTGGGGTTTTTCTATTGAGTGCAAGAGAAACAGCAAGCTCTTCTTGAAAAACCAAAGGTGAAATTACTGTCATAAATTTTTTTTTCCCAGTGTAAAAGCTTTATTTCTTTGGGGGGGCTTTATTGCCAGTGTTTTCCTGGCATGGCTAAGTTCAATTAATTTCAGATGACAAGCTCCAGGGTTTTCTTCCTCTTCTCCCTCACAGCCCCCACATCCCAGTGTGTGGAAAGTACAATTTGTTATTGGTTTGCCTTGGGCTCTGGAGACCTCATTAGGAGCCCAAAAAGGGGTTTCTGTCTCTGCTCTTGGACACTTTTCTGTTGTCTGCTGGACTGAGGCCATTTGCATTCTCACATGCAAAGGAATATAAGGGCCAGAGGATGAAAACTGTTATATTTATATTGCTTATCTGTTGTTAAAAATGGTGATAAGAGATTTAAAAATGCTGTTCTTTACTAAAATTTGCAATGCAGAGGCATATCAGCTCTGAGAAAAGAATGTAAGCGGGAAATCTCAACTTATTTTTGTTCTGACAGTTTCCATGCAGAATGTCCATTTGTTTGACGGTAAAGAAAGATGCCTGCAAAACACTACATTTAGTCACAGTTCTAAGGCACCATGCTTTTTTGAATTCTTATTCCTGCAAAAATGCTTCAAGAGCATCTCTTGGAAGAAGAGACTAGGTTTTTTAGTCTGCACAGTAGTTCAAGATACTGTGTTGGAGCAGTAGGCATATAAGAACAATCATATAAACTCAGTGTGGTTTCGTAGCAAAAGCCCATGTGAGAACCTATTTATTCTATCCTTACAGTAATTTCAAGGTTTAACATGAAATGTACACTGTCAGATCTTTCTTTAACTAGAAAACAAAACTGTGTGTCTTATGTATGTATTTAAGCCCATGTAGGGTGCTGAATTTTAATTTAAAGCATTCTTTCTGATTTAAAATAAATTCGGGGTTCAAGAAAACTGCTTTTATATTAGCAGTAGTTCTCATAGTATTTTGTTCTGGTTGTATCATTATAAAATAATGTATAGCAAACATAGAATTTATTTTGCCTTTAGTGTTTTCACATTATTTGATAGTGTTTTTAGTGGCTGTATAAAGTACCTATACACACATGCACACACACTTTTGTGTGTATATGCATGAAGACATAAAAACCTATTTAAACAGAATACTAAGACTACTTCCAGGAAGATGAAATTCAGTTCCTTTATAAATATAATAAATAATTGTTTTAATTGCACATGGTATACTGGTATAATACCCAGTTTATATGGGGAATACAATATTCAAAAATCAAAATGTTACAATGAAATAACATTGAACTGGGAGTGTTGAAAATCTAGCTAGCTAGATACCACTTGTAATAATATTTTAAAACAATACTACAAGATTTTTTTATAATAAAAGATTTTTAAAAATTGTTCTTTCTATCAGGAGAGCTATGTATATAAAAACTAGAAATTGTTTTTTAAACAAAATAAAGTAAGCAATTCAAAATAAAGTGCTGATAAATTTTCCTTTCCTAAATTATCAGCTCTGGAAACAATCACAGTCTCCATGGTCATGTACTCCTTAAAATTAATTCAAAGATCAAAAATGCTTCAGAAAGTCTTTTAATTTAGAATAAGTGCTTGACAGTCTGAAATAGGAGTATTTTCTGTGAAGTTTTAAGAAGGAATAGCATAGATTTATATGGTCTTTAAAAGCCCCTCTTGCCTTTTTTTTTTTTTTTGAAAGTTGGATCATCATTTAGTCTTTGCTGTGTTCAAAATGAAAGCTAAATGGTGCAAACCGTTCTAGCAGATACTAAATAGTGGGAAAAGTTCTTTATGGGAATGCAGTTCATATTTTTAATTTACATGATGACAACGATCAGTGCTTTATCATATTGTGGAATTAAAGCTTTTTATTAGGTTCCAGGAATTCTGCAGTTTTTAAGCCATCAGTATGTTTATGGTCCAACCCTTAAAGGAGTAACCTATATTTCCAAAGCTTTTCTGAGCTATGAGTTCATACAGAGGCTCAGCAGCCTTCTCTGGCATTCTCAATGCCAGGTAGAGATTGGTATGGGCAAAGGCTGGTTTTTTTTTAATCTGTGGTGTTTTCCAGAAGCTGTGGAAGTGTGATACTAATGTACCAGAAAAACCTGTTTATTAACAGGGTAGCTTTTTAAAACAACAAATATGCATATTTACCTTCAGTAAATAGCTTTAGAAAAACCTAACAGACCCTGGTAATAAAATCAACAAGAGTCTTCCAAAGAGTATTCGGAGACCCTGTATTCTCAACAGGAGCAGCTTACTTCTGGATAATGTAAAGACCTTGAAATAATTACAGTAATAATAATAATAATAATGATAAGAAGTAGGAGTTAAGAAAAATTCTGATTTATTGGGAGTTTTTAATCTCATCTCTGGGTCATATCTCAGCTGGTAAGAGGTATCAGAAATCAATAATGCTTCAGAGCTTGTATGTGTAAATTTTAGGCATGCAAAGAAACTGACCTGTCTGAGGGCTTTATAGTGGGCTGCATATTCCTCCAGCACTAGGTGGTTCCTTGGATGCAAGCATTTTGGCTTGCTTTCTTGAAGCAAATTCAGTATTTTGATACCTAAGCTCTTTTTGCCTGCCAGAGCCTTTTGAATCCCTGGTCCTTGAGTTTGCTTTGATCAGAGCCTTGCTCAGCTCTTGCTGTCAGCAGTTGGAATGCAATCTTTGCTCCTGCCTGGCAAAGAGCCTGTCTAGGGAGGTGTCACCAACCAGTGTATCCCTAGTTCTCTCTTTGGAGGTTTGGGCTGAAATGTAGTTAAGTAATTAAAATGTTTTAAACTCACTTTATTGTGTAAGAGTCTTGTCTAGAAAGCATAATTTTGCATGTGATATTTAGCTCTTGAGAATGAGCCATTTAAACAACAAGAAATGAACAAATGTGGTAAATTGCAGTGGCTCCTAGCCTCTGATTATAATTCTAATCCTTTCCTAATTTCATCCCTACATTTTGTTAAAATAAAAGCAACAAACCCATCTACATACAGGGTTTAAATCTTGCTTTGTAATTTCTTTTAATGCAAAGTATATTGGAAGTCACATGCTCATAATATTTATGTCTTTAACAATGACTTTTAATACAATCCAACTTCACTTTTAATGCTTAAAACTTTTTATAGACAGTTTTTATAGACAGAATTTTATCATGAAAAGGGATTAGCCAGTTTTACCTGTGCTTGTTCTGTTGCTATAATCAAGTTAGTAATTTATTAACCTACCAGAAAATATGCCCTTTCCCCAAAAGGCATAAAATGGGAGTTTAGGAACCAGCATGTCCTGATTGATTAAATAAGGTACAGTTTGTTCCATTTCACAGCTGAGTTTCAGATTTATTTTTTTTTAATGAAGATGGAAATAAGTTGATCTGCATTTGAAAAGTAATGTAAGTAATGTAAAGGCATTCTTTTCTTAGATCACAAATACAAAAGGAAATCTGCACTGTCTGGCATAAGGATCCCAGTGTAAATTTGTTGTTAGGAGACGTAGGGGGTGAGCTTGTTTGAAAGGCCAGTAAATTCCTCTGCACTTCTTGCAGAAACCAACCTTGTGTCTTTGTTTCCAGGTGATGGATGAGTGAATTTGGGATGACATATGCAAAGATAATATTAATCTTAAAATAAATAACTTATTTTAAAAATATAACAGAAAATATTATCTATGATGTCTTTGGTTGTGCAGATTAGTGGAGTCAGGTGATCTTTGTCGTTCTATGCATTAGGTGCAATTTATAATGTATCAGATACAACTTGGCTATGTGGGCAGATATCCAAATCTTCGTTTGTTAGCTACTGAATCATAGGCCTCTTGGAAATATACTTTAGAAAGAAATGTACATACAGACTGTAGAAGCTGCTTTCCAGCAGTTCAAAGTGATCTGTACTTACGGGCTGTGCTTGAAGTCAAAGGACGTCAATGGACAGTTATGCAAATGCTTTCTGTTTTGTTGTTCGTGGAATATCCTGCATTGATATAAATTGAAAGGCATGATTTAGAGAAAGATTAGATATTATTAGAGTCAGGATTAATGGTCTTCACAAAGACTATATTTGAAGCATTGCTTTGAGAAAAGTTGCATGTGAGAGACTGTAGTTTAAATAAAACCCCAAAGCCCTGAAAAAGTAACAAAAAACACTACAAAACCAAGCACTTCTCCTAAACTCCAAAGAAACATAGGTATGCATTAAGTCATGGAAATCATGTTATAACTTAAATTCTTCAGTCAGAATTGTTCCAATAGGCTTGAACATCTTAGGCCACTAGAGAGTGCTACACAATAACTAAAATCTTTATAGAAAAAAATCTCCAATTGCATCTTTCCTTCTTCACACTGAGCAGATAAATGATTGATATTCTTCAAATGGCAAATTAATTTACACTTAACATGCAGACCTTAACTGTAGAAAATTGTTTGAATGACAGTAATGGCTTCATTGCAAGTTATTTAAACTTTTAAGGTTATAATTTACTCAAAGTCATGTAATTCCTTATTTGATTCAAATCAAAATGCTGCTGATGTTGTTTTTAGAATTAATTTAAATACTTATGTAAAAAAAAAACAAAACCAAAACAAAAAAAAACCAAAAAACAACCACACAAAAAAATCCCCAACAACCAAAAAAGCCAAAAGGCTTTCTGATTCATATTTTGCTGTCCAGCTCTCACATGGAAACAAAGTTTCAAGAAAAATGTGTTTTTGAAGATTTTAAGTTTTTTTAATTAGAATTTTCTCATTTTATTTATTCTTTTCCTCTTTCTGCTCTGTTTAATAGTTCTTTATAATTCTTCCGTGTTTCTGTTCTAGTAGACTTACAGACAGGATTTGAAGCAAATGCTGATTCTATGCAGATGTTGTTTCTAAAAAATCTTGATTTTGAAGTCATTATTACACCTTTCTAAATCTGTGTGATTCTATAAACTGCGCAGAAGTGAATGTTGAGTTTGCTGAAATAATAACATCAGTGTAATTGCCAAACAGGGAATTAAAATGTGGACTTAACTGACAGTGGAAGTGCTTTAACTCCTGTCTCCCACTGCTGGAGTTAAAACCTCAGCATTCAAGCCCAGAGATCTCATCAGGAATATTTTTGCTCTTTGATGCAGATTCAGCTAATGAAGGTATACAAAAGTACTTTATTGTGCAGTTTTAAAAGATTTGAATTTACTGAAATTAGCTGCTAGAAAGCTGTGAGAGTCTTGGCTGCTTTTCTTGTTTGGAAATTCAATAGCTTACATTGTGTGAGTGCTCAATAGTACAGTATTTTGTTATCAGGAGTCCATAGCTATAGCAGTTGAAAAAAGTACTCTCCAACCTCATTAAAATGTTGGTCAAAACCTTTGCATAAGGTCTGTTATTTCAGTTTAATTACTGTCTAAGCTGTGGCAATCAGGATTCTTTCAAATTCCCCTTTACAGAAACTCTCTTTTGAGTCTTCACTAATAACCTTTAATCTCGGTGAGGAATAGCAGTGATGGTACAGCTACCTGATCTAATTTTCCAGGTGCTCAGAGCACTTCAACAGGCCTCTGTTTTTCTTCTCACATCAAGAAACAATATTTAAGAAAGCTTAAGACAGAGTGAGCAATGAAAGTAAGAGTGAATGTTGCCATATGTCTTCCCAAAAGGAACAGGTACATGATATAAAGCTCAATACAGCCATTATGCTTATGTATTGAATGCATTTCTTACTGAACCATGGGCTTTAATTTTACAATCATCTCTGACAACTGTGAAGTTATTTTAGGGTGAATTTTCATACATAGTAATAGAGGTTGTTTGATAAGAAATACAGTGTTGTCACAGTTTGACAAATAAGCTGTAAATTGTGGTGTAATATAGTCTTAACATTTCCTAAAGAGATCTTATATTTTAATCAGACCTGATATGGCATTGCATGAATAAGGAAATTGTGTCTTGTGGAAAAAACTAAAGAGCGTTGCTGCTAGATTTTGGCAAAGGATAATTTTCTTAGTTAAACATCTCTTTAGCCATGTTTAGCTAATGTTCTGTGTGTGTTTGATTGCTTCAGATCCATTTCTGTTGCTTTTGTCATACACTCACGTTTTAGCCATTTTAGAAGGAAATGCATACTTCTTTTAAAAAAAGGAAATGCAGAATAAACAGGTCTGCAAAACAATGCTTGTGCATAGCATTCTGCTTCTTAGATTTTTACATAGTAAATTTCCTTTGGGTTATGTGGGTTAGACTTTATAGGAATGTGTACAAATAGCTTGGATAGCTTAAATACTGGAAAGCATGTACTGTGCTTGTGCTGCTCCATCTAAGTCAGTTTTGCTCTGCAGCTTGTATGACCTGGTGGCCTGAGTAAGGTGGTTTTGGAAGCAGTTTTGGAAGCATAGCTGCCTTCTTTCTGATAGCCATGTAATTGCATCTGTCAGATCTGCTCATCTGGTGATGACCCTTCGCTTTATTTTTATTAGGAAGACTGCCAGGTTATTCTGCTTGAAGTACTGCCATGGGAGTCAAGTGTTCTGGGTGCAGTTCCATACATTGCTTTAGATGCCCGATGAGATTTCAAGTACCTGATTTTTATCATTCAGGTACCCACGTATCTTCACCATAGGGCTTCTGGCCATCCCCTGCTTCATAGCAAGGCTTGTGAAAAGTGCTCAGAGTTGGTGACATGAATCCTGTCCCCTCACATAATGTCTTGACATGCTCACTGTTAGAATAATTTTGCTGAGCAGTGAGGAAATGCTTGTTTTCTACTTCTTTGAAGCAATTTAGGGGACTGATTGGTTCACAAGATGGATTAGCTGTATGTGCAAGTACAGTCTGTAGCAAGATACTAGGAAAGTAGAAAAGGATGGAAGATCTTTTTCCTCATTCTTGGGTTTCCTCATTCATAGTTGCCTCGCTCCATTGTGCTGGCTCTGGCTCCATGTCTGACCTCCACATGAAGTTTCAATTCAGTGACCCATGACGGGGTAGTTTTCTATGTCCCAGTAAGTTAAGTTGATTTAAGTCAGTAAGCTCTGTCTGTTAAATACCACTAGTGTTGTGAAGTGGAACTCCTTGGCCAGAAATTTTAGAAGTGGGAAGCTTGAAAGAATGAAATTGGAAATGGAGTAAGACCTCTCCCTTCAGATAGTAGAGAAGTTGTCAGCTTGATCATCATAATACAGCAGTCTTATCACTTGACAGTTTGTCAGATGATTAGAATCCTGTATTAATTCTGTCTTTGAATTTCTTTCCTCAAGATGAGAGATAGAGAGCTCTTTGCTCTTAAATTTAACAGGTGAAAACCATGAGACTTGAAAAAAAATGACAGCTTTTACTTTTTCTGCACTATTATAGAAGTATCTGAAAAGTAGAGTAGCCACAGCTGAAATTTCCTTTTCAAGGAACTATGCCTAATTAATTTTCTTCTTTTGTTAGTAAAGTAACATGAAATGGCCATTAGTTGTTGAAGCATTTATTTCTCTGGGTGTTTTTCTTTTTGTTTCTTTTTCTTCATTTTTAATTGAAACATGAAATGGTTGTCAATATGCGACTTCATAAAGAGAAAACATTTTGATTTCTTTTTACCTGAGTCATTGTTAACAAAAGAAGTTCTGCTTACTCTATATTATTTGGTTCAACCTGAAAGATACTTGTCTTTCTTCAACTCCCTTCCCTCATATTTATTGTTGTGGCTAATGCCTTGAATAATAGCTACCTAACTACTTCTTCATATCAAAGCATTATGGCACTAGAGGATTTACTTACTCTTTTTTTTTTCCCAGGATGACATATTTTCATGGATGACAGGGAAGAACGAACAGGGGAGAAATGTATTTGGGAATGTATTTTCACAAAAATTGTGGTCTAAGGAGCAAACCTTTCCAATTGGGATGCTGTTGAACTGCATCCTGTGGTGTTTGTTATCAGGTTGCAGTAGTCATCCCTTGTGGCCTCCCTTTCTTTTGCTCTTTTGATGAAACTGTGAGGAATGAGGCACTTGACTTTCACAGGGTCTTGTTCTTTCCTTTGCAGAACAACCTGAGTAGACAGGTTATGTCCTGTCTCTTGAGTAGGAGGTTGGAAATTATGGGTCAGGAGGTAACACAAAAATTATATGGAGTGTTTCTATTGGTGGAAGGGAGTTTTTTATGGTCAGAATATGCATCAGTGTGTGAACAGCACTTAGATTTTTGACTATTCTAATCAATTTTTTAAAGGGTATTTTATGAAGGTTTGTAGCAATCATCATAATTTGTATTGCTTGGTGGTGTGAACAAATCTACTATACTTCATTTTTAATTGTCTTAAAATATTTTACTTCCCAACTGTACTTCGTGTTTCATTTTTGGATGAAGGAACACTTAATACAATTTGTCTTATCACTTACAATCATTGTTTCATTTTGATTCTTGGTAATTCAGAGGCCTAATAACAGAGTAGAGGAGATATAATGGGTTAAAATATCAGTATGTTATACATAAAGTTCGCATTTTTATTTCAGGATGGTGGTTTTATTTTGCAGTTTATAGTCAACAATATAGATAATGTGTCTTATTCTTAATTGGCATAATGATAAATATCTTCATGACTGATGCCCTCAGAAGCATGTGTATTAATTTAAAATACAAGATAATTTTCAACGCAAAGGAAATTTAAAAGTGAAATTAAGAAAAATCACCTTTCCAAATCTGAAGTGTGTATGAGCATAAATAAATTAAGAAGAAGAATTAAAACCAGGACTGCTAATTTTGCTGTGATTCTGTTTATAACTAGCATTGCCTTCAGATGTCTTGAACTTTTATAATCAGGTAGGGCACTGGTTTGGAAAAGGTTGGGTGGGAGTAGACCCTGCAGCCATCTGACTGACCTGCTGTCTCCCTCATCCAGTTGATTTTAAAATAGCACCAGAAATTCTTGAATGTTGGTTTTCCCCTGTTGGCAGCAAACACCTGTGAAAGGTGCTGAATGTCCCATTCACCTGTACTGCTGATGGGGAGGAGAATGCGTATCTGTTGTTCTTTTTGCTCTTGGTTAACTTTTGTTGACAAGCCTGCATGACAAATGTCTATGTTGTGGTCATCTGAATGGACAAAAAGTGTTACACCATACGATAGACATACTGGCTGTAAAGGTCAGAAGTTATTGTTGAATTTTCTGTGTGAATTTTCTTTGCAAAGTTGCAAATCCAGTAACTGGATGTTTAGAAAGGCCAAAATCAAGGTGTTTTATATATATAACCTTACTTGGCCTCCTTAAGTTTATATTTATTATAAAGTCTTGTATTCATTGTCTTTTCATGTTGAACTCAGTTTACAATTAGGAATGTTAAATTAAGACACCTGAGGGGTGCTTGAGAAAAGCTTGTTCTACCTGAGGGTTTGGGCATCCCATCAGAACCACAGCCTGCAAAGGGACTGTGCCCAGTTCAACAGTGCAGCATTGAATCGTGCAACTTTTCCCAGTTATGTCCTTGATTTTTTTGGTGTTTTACCCTGTAGTTTCATCCTCAGAAATAATGGAACAGGTTTTCTGCAGTCAGTCTCATGCTATTTTTAATTTACCAGCCTTATTTCTCAGCTCCAATTGTGTCCGTGCATTATTTGCTGACTTGTATTTTGTTTTCCTCTGAGGATCTAGGGAGCATACATCACATTTGTACAAATGAATTGCTCTCTTCTTGGGGTAAACTTAACCTGCTAGTTAACTTAGCAGGTTCAAAAGCACACTGCAAGCGCCAAATGATCCCTTCTAGCGAGGGCAGAATCCTACTTTCTGTAGCATTAAATACTTTAAAATCTTAAATGGCTTTAAAAATGGATTCAATTTTAAAAATATGTTGAAGTTAAAACATAGTAGAGTGTGATATTTTACTGAATTTTGTGCACAGGGGTATGTCTAATATTATGACTTTACAAAGCTATATGTAATATATTGATAAACGAAATGAATAGCAGATATAAAGGAAATTAGTTACTAAGAGGAAATTAAATGCTCCAGGATTCATTCATTTAAAACTATAAGATTTTCTTAGTTTTTCAAGTATTTTGTTAGGTATTTTATTTTATGCAGATGCCATGCAAGTTTCTAAACCTACAAGTGATGTACAAGTGTCTTTGCCCCACAAGGCACTTCTAAATTTAACTTCTATTAATTTATATATTCTACTAATAAGGAATTTTAGAGAGATTATTATGGATTTTATAAAAGCTCATCATTTATATTTATAAATTGAACTTATGCACTTTATATCTAAATGTGACATTAACGTCTTTTCGCTGTGGATTTCAAATTGTTGCTCACTGGTATTTCAGGTGGTCTTGTCAAGTAGAAGCTTTTCAGATTCAGGGTATAAGGGAGGTTGAATCATACTGGCTTGGTTTTATGTTGATATCAGCTTAGCTTTGGTTATGCTATTGGAGTTTTTCTGGATTGTGACTTGCTCATATTTCCATCTTGGAGTTCTCTGTGAAAGTTTCTGCACAGGTTAAAACAACAGCTAAGCCCCTAACCTCTAGGTGATGATACAGAACATCCCTTCCATCTAGCTTAGGCATTTAAGAGCCCAGGTTTCATATATGTGTAGACACACACACCCTCCTCCTCCTTCTAAGAGGAATAATCATCAATAAATATAGGAGGAAAAGATGGGACAAACTTGTGGTGTTTGGCAGCCAGCTAAACATAAGCCAGCATGTGCCCAGGCGGCCAAGAAGGCCAACCCTGGCTTGTATCAGCAATAGTGTGGCCAGCAGGACCAGGGCACTGGTTGTCCCCCTGTAGTTGTCACTGGTGAGGCCGTATCTCGCATTCTGTGTTTAGTTTTGAGCCCTTCACTACGAGCAGAGCATTGAGGTGCTGCAGCATGTCCAGAGGAGGGCATCAGGGTAAGTCCTATGAGGAGCAACTGAGGGAGCTGGAGTTGTTTAGCCTGGAGAAAAGGAGGCGGGGGGTCCATACGGAATCACAGAATAAGCTGAGTTGTAAGTGGCCCATAAGGGTCATGAAGTCCAACTCCTGGCCCTGCACAGGACTCCCCAAGAGTGACACCATGTGCCTGGGAGCACTGTCCAAATGCTTCTTGAATTCTGGCAGGCTGGTGCTGTGACCACTTCACTGGGGAACCTCTTCCAGTACTCAACCACCCTCTGAGTGAAGAACCTTTTTCTAATATGTACCCTAACCCTCCCCTGACACAACTTCAGGCCCTTCCCACAGGTCCTGTCACTGGGTACCACAGAGAAGAGATCAGTGTCTACCGCTCCTCTTCCCCTGACAAAGTTGTAACTGCAATGCAGTCCCTCCTCAGTCTCCTCCAGGCTGAGCAGACCTCAGCCACTCCTCATAGGGCTTCACCTCAAGGCCCTTTACCATTTTCACTGCCCTTCTTTGGATGCTCTCTGATAGCTTTCTTACATTACAGTGACCAGAATTGCACAATAATATTCAGGGTGAGGCCACGCAACCAGACACAGGACAAGAGGACCAAACCTCAAGTGGTGCCTGGGGAGATTCAGGTTGTACATCACAGTGAATTTATTCATGGGAAGGGTTGTTCAGCATTGGAACAGACTGCCCAGAGAGGTGGTGGAATCACCATCCCAGGAGTTTTTCAAGAAACAACTGGACACTTAGTGCAGTGGTCTAGTTGACAAGTTGGTGTTTGGTCATAGGTTGGGTTTGAGGGTCTCAGAGTTCTTTTCCAGCCTGATTGATTCTGTGATTCTGTTGAACTCAGCATTAGTTGTCTTAGCATAGAAGCAAATGGTTGAAGCACATGGATCATGTGTCTCAAGAAGTGGGATAGTGGGAAGTGGAAGCACTTCAGGCTGCATGGAGGAAGGTGAATGAGCAACTCGGTGGAGCAGGAGTGGGGACTTGGTGCATACATAGCCACTGGATCATGGAACACAGGGAAAAGTTTTAGTTGGATACACTAATGTGTGTAGGCATCAGATGCACAGGAGTCCTTCATGTAAGGATGCAGGACTCGCAGGATTTTTATGTGCAATGCAGAGATTTAACGCTTTTGTTCACCTTTATTTGCAGACTAAGGTGGTACTAGGGATAGCAGAAGTTACTTTTTCACAGTTGTAGATCAAACCTGTACACAGTTTGTACAATAAAAATATTCACTGATAATTTTTTATGGCTTAAACTAACTTTCATAAAACATTGCATATTGGAAGAACCACTGTGCATCTGTTGAGCAAGAAGAAACTGCAAATAAAGTGACATAACATTGCTAATCCTTGTCGTCTTCATTATACTTTCAACATGAATGACAGGCCAATATGAGAAGTATAAACAGAAGGTTCCACTATTGCCAGCAATTTTGTGAAAGAGAGAAGAGAGGTCCACTGGAAAATTAACAGAATTTTAAATGACAGGTAGTTATTGCTGTTAAATGTAACAGGGAAAGAAAACATTGGTAGGAACCTAGCCAAATTCTTACAAATTCCTTTTTTTTTTTTTCTTTCTCTTTTTTTTCCTGGTAGAAATTTGACATTACCTGACTACTGTAGGGAGTATCTTATAAGCAGCATTTGCTTTTTCTGGCACAGATTTTATGTGCTGTAGCACAGTATACTTTGTGGGATGTGGTACATTATAATACAGGGGGTGTAAAAAAACTCCTGCTCGGGATGCACACACATGGGAATGGCCATGGGTAACTGCAAAGTTGAATCAGTGGAAGTGTGAGAGAGTGGTATATACTAGTTAAGGGTCTTAAATCACCATGATGCTTGTCATAGAGAAATGGAATAGCCTTCAGTTGCTTTTGCTGAATCCTACAAACAAATTTTAGTGGCTTGTTTTGGTCTTAAACACTCCATAATGTAAATATATACAATANAAACACTCCATAATATAAATACTAACAATATCAAGCCTTTGTAAAGGAAGCATTGTTTTCCTGCTCTGTGTAGAATCATAGAGTCGAATCATCTTTTCCAACCCCCTGCCATGACAGTGACATTTTCCATTAGACCAGTTTGCTCAGAGGTCTTGAACATCTCCAGGGATGGGTATATTATACTAATTCCCTAAAAAATGCTGGTGGTACAGTTACACTGGTTTTGCAGTTTTGTGCTGGTATGGACATGTTGATCAAAGGTGTAATTTAGGGGTTTTTTTTACATTCTTCTGTATACTGACATAGGTATACAAAAGATTTGTTGGTAAATACTGTGCTGGCTAGGCTGAAATCCTGTAAAGAATATTCCGTTCAGTCCAGAAGATTTTTTGCTTTTCCTTAATTCTTTGTAATTCCATAATTCTCTGTAAAGATTCTGCTGTAGCATTTCAAAGAAATATTTTTCATCTGAAATTTTTGTTAGCAATGAGAATAATGCTGTACTTCTAAAAAAATTAAGTTTACATTTTGAATAATAGGAGTTAGGTTTATTGTATAGCTGACATTAAAAAAGCAGTAATGTAAATATATATAAAGTAGCCTGAGGTGTGATGAATCTGGGATTTGTTTCATGTATTGTAGACCATTGCTACATCTTCTGGAATATCCAGTTCAGAAAAGGGAAGATAAACCTGTTTAATCAAGTTTTGCCTTTTTTTCCCTAAAGATAGGTTTAAGGGGCTTTCTTTTGGACTTTTAATTGACATATTTTGAGAATCAAATGTATTGAATGAAAAATATTCTTTCCATGAGATATTACTGGTTCAGAAACAATGTGGTGAATAGAGAATTTAATTGAAAATAGACTTTGTCTCTTTGCCAGAAGGTATCCATTTTAGCTTAAAAGAAAGCTGTTTTAAGTATATTTTCCAAGTTAGGCATCCACCCTTCATGTACAAGCTTTGCAGCTACTTTCTTTCTCTGAGTCTGGTAGTAGTGCTGATGTGTTCCTTCCATGCTGTTTTTAACCTTTTTTTCTGTGAGGCCAATGTATTTGAGGGATTGCCATTCCTGCTAAGTCCGTAGTGTCTGAGGCTGTTACAGCATCGTCTTCTGTGTCATCACCAGAATTGACCCCCAGCTGAGGACGGTGTGATAAGGAAAGTGATGTATTCGAGGTGGTTGCTCTGGGGCCTTATCTCTGGGAGATAAAATAGACATATTGAAAGTCAGAATGATAATGTGCCATTGGATGTGTTTGAAAACTGTGGTTTGTTTGGTCGGAAAGTATATTAAATGTATCAAGTGTCTTAATACAGAAGGACAAGTTCGACTGGGAAAAAATTTTCTCTTCACCTGCTTCTCTCCTATTGTCTTAGAAAAATAATTATCCTATTTAGAAATTATGGTTCTGGAGATGAACTACTCTGACTGAAAGCTGCAGACTGAGTTTTCTCTGCTCTGATTTTATTCTTGCAACTGTATTATCGGTAAGATAGTGCTGTAATGGGCAGAATAGATTAATCCTTGAGATAAGCAAAAGTTGAACTGATTAATTGTTATGTGGTTTCTTATCATGTCAAAACCAGAGTTTGTGTTGCAAACAAAAGGGCAATATTGTAACTAGCAAAGCAATACTGAATCTGCTGCTGATGTGTTTTCTACCACCCTTTAAAGGGGGTGAGTGACAGGAGCAGAAGCAAAATCAGCGAAATATACTAAATAGAGTGGTAAAATAAATGTAACTAATTCTCATTCTGTAGGCTTACAATATTTTCTCAAAAGCAAAATTTGTTTATGTTACTTTAAATTGCAAAGCATCAAAGGTACAGATCTAGTGTTCTTGAAGTGTCTTTTTTGTCAAGCAACTTGTAGGAAAATGGCTCTCAGGTGTTAATTTGTCATTCAATATTTTTCATTTCCGAATATACTTTACTTGGTGCAATTTGTATGTTGTGATTGAGCTATTAATTGAAAAGGATCTAGTGCTCACTTTGATATGAAAGATGCTTTTCTGCTTTTCTGGAAATTGAAAGTGTTTGTTTAATTGCCATCTCTTGTTCATCTGTTAAACAAAAATAGCAACAAAATAGAAAAAAATCAGCAAATAAATGACTTTTCAGAGCAGTTTTTATTCTTATAATTTTTGTAATGTTAGCTCTATTTTGGTAGGGGTTTTTGCTTTACTAAAGGCCAGCTAAGGGTCACTGAAGTGTCAGGGTCACTGAAGCTGTGATGATCAGAATGTTGTTTTAATGTCCATACTGCACTGAATACCTCAGAGTTTGACTTTAGCCCAGACAGTCTTCTGCATTTTAAATCTTCTGGATGGATTTTCAAGTGACAAACTGTGATGAAATGCAAGAGCTTATTGTAATTTCACAGAGAAACAGCAAGCTACTGACAGAAAAAAAAAGTTTATATTAAAAATAGGGAATGAACCATTAGTGGAATAATAAGGTAAGCATGTAACTGTTCTAGTTGAATGTACAGTGAAGAGATTTCCTATAAAAGAAAGTATGATCCTAGGCTGAAAATAGGTATGCAACAGTGCCTTGACTTTCATTTCAGTGTTCTTCTCCATAATGACATAAGAAATAGATCACATAAATTCCTCCGTAGGATGCAGCTATTTCAGTCTTTGAAATTCTACTCCTAAACTTTATTAACAGTTCATCTGAAATGAATGAACATGAGTCCTTGAAGTTAGAAAACTGTTACTGCAGCTTTACAGTTTGAAGTGCCTTTTATCAAAGGAAAGTTGTTATGTTTAACAATGTGGAGACTTTATTTCTGACAGTGAATTAAAGTATTTGAGTACAGAGAGAAAGAGAGACATCCATTTTTGCTTTGAGAGTTTGAATGTACCTTTAGCTTAGCTAAATATTACAACTGGAAAAATGGGAGGGGCATTAGTAGTATTAGCTAGTTGTTAGTAACCAGTTGTTAGTTTTAATATTGGGGTTTAACCCTCTTTTGCTCCAAAGTTCAGCAGAGACATCTCTAAGATATGTATTTAAGAGCTGCTCCAAGGCGCAGCATGGGTTGCCAGGAACATCTCAGCCGTAGTGTAGACTCACCTTCTTTTCTGCAAACCTGCCTGAAAGCCTCTGCCCCTCTCCTTTTCCACTCCCGATGATCAGGGTGATGAGCATTTCCACTCCTGCTGTGAAATCTCTTTCTCTTTTTGTTTACGATCTGTGTACTGGTGTTGTGCTTGTTCAGTGTACTAAGTTTGGGTGGGAAATGCTTTGGCAGCCCTGCAGGACTTAGCCTGCAAGTGGTTTGAACAGTCTTTGTGGATTTAAGTTAAATCTGTGAAGAAGTACTGTTCTTCCCACACTGAAGTTTCTCCTGGTCACAATTCCAGAACTGCAGTGCTAAGACTGACAATTTCTGAAATAATATTTTACAGTCATGTTATGGTTTTCTTTTGCTTCTTTAAAGATTTGTATATCACATGGAGAGAAATTGAATGTTAAAATGACTGAGCTTAAAATAGGAAGAGCTGGTAATTAATCTCTATTGTGGAATAGTGCTTTTTTTTTTTTTTTTTTTCTGATACCTGATTACAGTCATCAAAGGGTACTATAATAGGCTTGAAAATTAAGCTTTCTGAAACACTTTTTTTTTTTTTCTGGGGTGTATTATTGGATTTTTATCTCACCCCTTGCTATTTCTGGGGCTGTTCTTGTCAGAAAATATGTCTAAAGAAGCAAATATAGCATTTTTTTGCTTTATACTTACTATTAAACAAACCTATGTTACTTCAGCTGCCCCAAAGGGATTTTAAGTGTATCTCTAATCAGACTATAAATTTTGGGGGGTACTAAGGTAAAGATTTGTTTCACAGGTTTCTGAGTTTTGTTCATTTTCCCAATGATTACTGCATTAAATAGTACAAGGGTGCTAAGGTGAAACACGCTATGTTACCAACACAGTAGGCTGATGTTACTGAAGTGTAAAAAACATTGTAAAACATTTTTAAATGGGCAACCACTTACCTAAAATGGGAATGCAGCTCTCAGGGTTTTGTTGCAAAGCACGTAAGACACTGTTACTAACACAGTTGATTTTTCACTCTGCTCCCTTACCTTCAGTCTTCAATTTTGAAACAATGGTAAAATTAATGTGCAAGTATTTGCACAAAACAAACAATGCAACAGATTCTTCCTCCTCACTTCTCATTTAGCCATACTATGTAACAGTTATTTCTTATAAATAAAAACTCCACATCATTTTACCTCAACATTGTTACTTTTCATATAGAAGAACAAGACAGAACTATATGTCTTCCTTGGGTTTGTTGTGCCTTCCAGCACCCAATTTACATGTAGAAAATGAAATTATTTTTTAAATAGTTCTCCTATCAATTTTATTATTTATATTTTTCTAACCTCTATATATGATACGACAAGAGAGACTTTGAAATAGTTTTCTATAACACTTGGGTTTAGGTAGAAAACAACAGATAATTCTTACAAACACTAGCAGATACCAGCAGATTAGCTGTCACAATTCTAGTGAATTCAGTCAGGAAATGAAAAAAAAATAAGGTAGACATGTTTTCCAGAGCTATAAGCATCCTATCATGATGTGTGTTGAACAGTAGTTTCTGTGCATTTCCAGTAAGATAAGCATTCACCAGCAGAGATTTTCCTCTTGAGTGGGATCTTCTCAAGAAGCCAGAAAGCTATTGTCTTCCTTCCTTCCTTCCTTCCTTCCTTCCTTCCTTCCTTCCTTCCTTCCTTCCTTCCTTCCTTCCTTCCTTCCTTC
>VWZN01007386.1:0-12095 GCA_013396955.1 Regulus satrapa
TATATATATATATCTTATATATAACTGAACTCGCAAGGTCATAACTTTTACTAAAAAAATTATTCTAGTTCTTACAAAAATAAAAATCCCTAGACTTCTATAAATGATCAAAAAACCAAAAGATGCTATTAGTCTCAAACATTTCAAAATAGTTAGTCACACATCCTAGTGAAAAAGAGGTGGGAGACTTGAACCAGGAACTATCTTTTGAGAGCAACTGTTTGCCACGCAACCCAATTTTTCCTCTCATTTTGACAAGCTTGTCACAACACAAAGTCAGAAATTAAGACATAAAGGGCTAAAGAAGAGGCACCCTGCGTTTTATTTCTGGTGTGTTTCCTCTGCAGCCCTCATCAGGAGCATGTCACAGTTTCAGAGACAGACAAGCGACAAGATGCTCCAAGTTCATGCAGCAACAGCCCGTGTTTATTGAGGTGTACCCCCTTTTATAGGAGCTTTGAATTTCCCGTCCTTACATAGGTGATGGGATAGAAGTCTTAATTCCACCTAGCTCACTGGCCAGTGGTATGGGTGCATTCTTGGTTTAAGGGATTGTTTGAGATCCCCTGTTTGCCTGGGGACTTGTTTACTTAACAAGCTAGGCTGTAAGCTAGGTAGAGTGTCTGTCATGCCAAATTATTATTACAGCAGCTATAGCCAGCTGTACTGTCAGTTCCCCCTTTCTGTTTTATTAAAAATTACAGAGTGTTCTCTGTTATCCTTCTACAAAGGCCGTTTACAGATAGAATGACAGGATAGCAAGATGACACTTAAGATTCTACCAAACTCGACCAACCTAGCTTCTCTCAGCCAGTGATGCAACCCACATATCATTGAAGATGTTACATTCTTTTCCAGGAGCTGTCAGGCAGGATCACCGACAATAGAAGTTCTTAAAATGGCACACTGCAGGCTTATTACTTGGCAGTTACAAATTTACAACTTAACTGTATAAACAGGAAACACTTCTACTTCAAAACCCTAGGGAAACCAACCAACAGGGAGAAACAGTTTGGGTTTATGACTTACATTCCTAAATATATAAAATCTTTAATTCATCATCCTTAAATATATATATATATGCAAGCTGCATATCCCAAAATAGATGAAGTCCTCAAATAAACTTCTGAAAATTTTTGAAAATGAGAAAAGTCCTGTATCAGTTGCACAAGTTGTTTGGCTCACTGCTCCACGATGTCTGCTGGAGCTTCATCAGGATGATGCTGTCTCTGATCCCAAGCAGGATGTAGAGCAGGGCATACACATCTAGCAGGTATCCACTGTGTCCCAGTATCCACTGGAACACACACATACCCACATCCCCATGTAATGAGGTCCCACAGACCTTCCCACTTGTTTGTCACAATGCGTTTTATCATTACTTTAGGTTTGGGTGATTGGACATTACCAGACAATTGCTGTGACAGCAAAAAATTATTTAAGGGTACTGGGTTTTTTGGTTGTTCCAGCACTGTTAAATGATTTAATGTGTAAACAGCCTTTGCCACTTTGCTTTGTGGGGTTTCGCCACACATTCCCCCTTTTGGTTTTTCTGCACTGCTTTTCCATGCCGATTAGAACACTATGTATTGAACTGTTGTGAACATTAATTTGGCAAGCTGCTTTATATCAAAAGGAGTTACTTCCTCCATTGTTAAGAAATACACCATATTACAATAGTATGGGGAGCCTAAACCATGCTTGGCTACCAGCTGGCGCAGTTTGGAAGGAACTGACCACTGGAAAGGGGAGCAGCTCCATTGCTTCTTATTATGGGAAATACTGCTCATGTCCTGTCCTACGGTTCCCAGCCCAAAAACACGGGCAAATCAATTGAGTTCAGCACCTTCAAAATCCATCTCCAAGACTGCAGTTTGTTTTACCTTCTGCCAAATGGTCACAGGGTCGAACAGGGCTGTCAGTGACAAGGTGAAATCACAGTGCTATCACAGTGTCCTGCAGAGGGACAGTGGCCCCGGGCCTCTCTGTTGGCCTCCCTTGCGTCCCTTGCTGGTATACATTTGAGGGAGAGCTCCAGCTCCAGCGACGAGGGCATACTTCTGGCAGTGGCAATTTGGGGGTTCCTGGGCTCTCCACTGCTTCCAGGTATGATGTTTGGTCAGGACTTGGGAAGTCCTGATGACGCAGCTCCCAAGCCCACCCACAAGCTACAACGAGAACTGGGCATGGCCACAGAAGGTGGGACAGAGAGCATGCTCTTGGGGCAAAAAGGTCTGGGAGGAGGCATTCCTGGTGCACTGGTGGTCTGCGCAGGTGCTGATGGAACGCTGATGGGTGCTCCATCACCATGGGAACTGTGTCCCCCTCCGCCCTTCCTCCTGCTCCCCTTCCAGCCAAGCACTGCCTCAGAATGCCTGCTTGTGACAGCCACAGAGCACAGCTCCACGGCAGGCAGGGCTTGGTGGCAGCCAAGTGCCTGCCCGCAGCTAGCAACAGGCAGCTTTTCGTCGTGGTTTACAGCAGGACATGGAGTGACAGACATGGCTCAATCGCCATGTCGAATGCCAGGCGTTCCACAGCAGCTAGGAGTCTCACAGCAGCAGCTTGGCAGCAGGCATGGGTGGCTCCACAGCGGCCAAGAATGGCTCGGCAGCGAGGTACCCCCTGCAGGGCAGGGTGCCATCCAGCCAGGGCTGGGCACAGTTGTAGGGGTTTTTTCAGGCACAGCAAAGCACAGAGAGGTGGCTCCACCACAGGTAGAGATGGCTACAGTGGCTTCAGCTGGTGTAGCATGGCACAGAGGGGCCGCAGTCACAGCTCAGGTTAGGCAGCTGCTGAATGCTGCTTTTGAGTGGGCAGACGCCACCTCACAGGGGCAAGGCATCTCGCAGCGGTGGCAGCTGGGCGCTTCGCAGTGTCAAAGCACCTCCCCACCACTACCAAGGGCCACTTCTGAGGTCCCAGCCGAGCCAGCAGGGCATGGTGGAGCAGCAGAGTGCCTGTTCAATACTGCAGAGCGTGGAGTGGCGAAGCGGCCAGTTGTTTCAGGGGTCTTGGCAGCCATGGCAGGGCACAGAGGGGCTGCAGGGTGCTCAGTGAACATAGCGCGGCCGCTCGGGGCACCTCTGCCGTTGGTTTCAGGGATGGTACACTCTGACAATGATGTGTTCCCTGACACCTGGGGCGGTGGCAGGATCCCAGGTGACTGGGGGATGTTCTGCTGGGGAAACATCCCTGCTGGGGGCAGTAGCTTGGTTCCAGAGAGTGGTAGGGTGCTCCCCAGGCATGCCACCCCCACCTGGGGAAGGCTTCATGGCTCCACCTGGTGGTTTTCTGATGCGCTGTGACTTCCCTGCTTGTCCTCTTGTCCAGCACGTCTGGTCTCCCCACCGCCTCCCCCAGCGCCTGCTTTAGCAGCTCACCTCAGTGGCCGGTGCCAGCAGCAGTCCCTCTGCCATCTTCACCACCTGCTCGCTCTGTAACAATTTTATCATGTCCATAACAAACCTCCAAGGCTTAATAACATTAATGGTGGTCTCATCACCACCATTAATGAGTGAGCCAGCTCACTCCCAAGTTTTTAAATCTAGGGCTGCCCCCTCTGATAGTCCAGTCCATGGCTCTCACACCAAGTTATTAAGGAAAATAATGCTTGTTCATCATATTTTTCAAATGTTTTCTTTAAAATAGGAGTCCATATCTGCAGAAAGGGGCCCTCCAGTGTTGAAGCCTCTGCTCCCATGTTTCCTGGCAGTGTCCTTTATTTCCCAAAAAGGAAAAAGAAAATAAGGAGGGGTTCTGGACCAAACATGGTTTTCCACAGTGTTCTTTGCAGCTCAAAGGCTGTGGGCAGCTCTCCCTGGCTCTCTCAGCAGCAGCTGTTGTTATCACATTGGGGTCACCAATTGTCACAGTTTCACAGACAAGCAACAAGATGCTCCAAGTTCATGCAGCAACAGCCCACATTTATTGAGGTGCGCCCCCTTTTATAGGGACAGGAAGCTTCAAAGGAGCTTTGAATTTCCAGCACTTTAATGCACAATTGGATAAAATATTAACTCTGCCTAGCTCACTGGCCAATAGTATGGGTGCATTCTTGGTTTAAGGGATTGTTTGAGATCCCCTGTTTGCCTGGGGACTTGTTTACTTAACAAGCTAGGCTGGTAGAGTGTCTGCCATGCCAAATTATTTGTGCAGCTACAGCCAACTCTAGCTGTCACAGGAGCAGATATTGCTCTGGTTGCAAATCTCACTGCATATCCTTCATTAAAGGATATGAAGTGGGACAACAGGCATGGAACAAAAAACAACTGGTATTTCAAACACTGGGAAAGGTCACAGTTTGAATACCTATTCTTGCTCCAGCAGATCTTGCAATGAAAATGCGGTCCTAGATTTTTCTCTAAGCTGTGGTTAATCAACTTCCTGTACATGCCTCTCTTGCAGAGGTTTTCCTAGGCTGGAACATAGATAGCATGATTCCATGGGTAGTCCAGATGTTGAAGACCAAGGAATAAAAGGCTGAACTGCTATTCACCTTTTAGTCAGAATGAAATGGAAACAGTTAATTATGCGTTTCAGCCTTTCCAATGACACATTTATAGCCATCCCCCTGTACTCAGCACAACCATACCAAGCTCTGTTCCACGTGCTCATTCAGGAATACCAAAAAACTCAGAAGTCAAGCCAAATGGAAAAAAAAACCAAAAAACTGAACTGATCCTTCAGCAGACCTCTGGCATAGTATCAAAGTCACAGAGCCAGAGGCATGAAATGTGAACTGCCAGGTAAATTGTAGTTTTACACACTGTCCAAAAGTGCTATAATCATAGGAAATTTTGAACATTACATTGATGAAGAGGAAAAAAATGTATTTAAAGCTGAGTCCCATACAGCCGTCATGCAGACACAGAACTATCCTCAAGCCATTTGTTGCTACATATATTTACTGTGGGATGCCTGAAAGCATCCAATTGTAATTATTTAAAATCTTCAGTGAATGCCAAGCTTCCTGAATTTCTTTTATTCACTATCAACTCCAGAAGCTACATCTCTATATTCCTAACTCTTAAATGTTAATCGTATCCTTTGGTGCTCCTCCTCCATACCCACTCTCGATATTCCCATATCGAATTTATCAGCTTAAGGAACATTCTTCCCTTCAAGAAGAGTGGTCAGCTGCTTTTCTCAAAGGTAATATTGGATATAAAGTACTCCGTGTCAAATGCCACACTTAAGACATATTACACACACCGTTTTCCTCAGTTTTGCAGGCCAAGACATGCAAACAATTTTTATGCTTAATGTGTTCTCTGCCTATGCTAAATGTGTTTTATGCTTTTTCTCCCATAATGTCTGTCTGCCTTCCTTCCTGGCTGCACTGCACACCCTGTAGACTTAAAAAAACCAGCCCAAAACCCATCCAAAAAACTCACCTCCTCCAATATACATTAGGTTCATGCAGATAACACTTGTTAATTCGGAGCTAACTAAAAAGGCTGTTTCATCTGCAGTGTCACTGGTAAGATTTTTCCCTCTACCCTCTCACAGACCACCAACTCACTGTGTGCCATGAGACTGCAGCTCTCTCAAGTTTTTTTTAAATTTTCTTCAAATCACTTTTTAAATTCTTGCAATCAGGTGTTTTGTTTCCTTTGGTGTTGTTTTTCTAAATAAAAGCTGCCTTATACTAAGACATTCCTGAAAACAAAGTTTATGAAGAAACTTTGTAATATAATGTAGCATGCTAGCTTTCTTCTTCCACTTAAGACAATATTACAATTTACTCCCATTAAAGACTTACCCAGGGAAATACAGATCAATCACATGGGCTGAATATGTGATCAACAGATTTTCTTAAATCTGGTGGGCCAAATCCTCTCATTGCCACTGAACATTCAGCTGGCCCAGCAGAATTTGTTTGAAAGAAGAGGTGGACTATTTTTTCTCTTTGCTCCATTATTTATCTAAAATCTGGGATTATTTCACACCAACTCAGAGCTACTGACCATGAAGTATTGTGGAAGAGCAAAGACAGCATCCAGAACTACCCCTGACAGCATGCTGATGCTGAACTGCTATCTGCCTTTTTTCTTTTAAGTATTCTTTGTATTCTTTACACATATATTTGTAGCTCTATTACTGTATTCATAGCCTATGTCCAGTACTTTACCTTCCCCTACCCGATAGGCAGAAAGCCAAAACATATTCCAAAAGATTTCAAGCTGGGGGTCCTCGGCTCGCATCCTATCTTGGTTCTTCCTGGCAACCAAGGCTGAGACCAGTTTTTTGAGACATATTTTTATAAACTATATTTATTCTTTATGTAGAGAAGGAAAGATTTGAGAAACAGATGAACTGGGGGAATTACCTCATCAATTATAATTCTAATTGGTGATTCTTGTTAGATATGCTAATTTTCAAAACCTATAAAAATTGTATATGCATTATGCTGTGTAAGCATCTTCAGCATTTTCTACCTGGTGAATTGTGCACCTAAGAATCCTTATAGAGGTAATCCCTTTTTATCACCTTTAGTGCGTGTGCCTCATGATTTTAGGACCAGAGAGAAGGCATCTGACATCTGACTTCTCTGCCCACAGAACTAGCTGTGGCTCAAAAGCTACCTGTGTGCCAAGACAAACACAAGACACAAAGTGGTGGAAAAAAATTCAGCTGGAAATTAGCCCTCAGAAAATCCACTGAGATAAGCATAAGGGCCAGATAATTTAAAGCCTCTTGAAAGCAAATACAAAAAGCACTGTCAGAGAAACACAATCAAAATTGGGTCCTGCAGAAGAAACCCCTTTTATCCTGATACCCATCTCTAAGGAAGGAGCTCTGGAGTTTGAGGCTGGAAGTAAAAACCAGATGGCTCCAACATCTCTGAGAGAACAAATGGTAGTGGTAAGCAAATAAAGAAGCAGAGACAACACTGAGGACTATATGGTGTTTTATGCAGTAAAAAGGCGACTCTGGAAGCAACCATGCAGATCACGTCCGTTGTTTGGTGCAGAAAGTAGGATGAAAAATTTTAATGTTGAAAGACAAAAAAGATATTAAAAGAACAATATCAGGACACAGAGTGTCTTGGATTAAATTCAGTACTTTTAAAGATTTCAGCACAGAGCTGTTAACAGAAAGACACAAGGAGAAAGGTCACTAGTGACCATTTCCAAATTCTAATGCAATTTTATCCATTTGTTATTTGGGAGTGAGGCAACATGAAACTTTTCACATAATTAAAGAAAGACCAATATAGTGGTCCAGTAGTGAAAAAGTAAGGTTATTCTTATGGAGCTTAGCTAAAGTCACAACAAAATCTTTTGCAATGCAACTAAATCCAAGGTATTCAAGGTACTAGCCTGAGCAAAGAACAGTTTGCAGGCTTAAAGCAGCAGACATGCTTTGAAGGCCGTGACTTACAGATTCAGAAATGGAACAAATTTCTGAGTTCATTTATGTCTTCATCAGAGATAGCTGCTTCAAAATGGGTACTCAAAGAGAGGTACAGGTAAAATAGTCCTAGTAAGGCTTCTGTTAAACCCTGTATGCAGCCCTGCCAGCCACACTTAAAGAAGGAAGTGAATACATGAGACTGAGTTCAAAAGAAGGCCAAAGAATTGATCTGTGAGCTGGGCAAAACAAAACAAAGTAAATCTTACAAGTGAGGCTGAAAGACTTCACCCGGCTCAGCAATATGGTTGAGAGTTGTCATGATGACTATTTAGGGCCACATTTCAAACTTGTACTTAAGTTAAGAGCTGATAGTGAGAATTTCAACCTTTATTTTCCAGTAAAATCTCCTGATGGTGTCAGTAAATGAACTATCGAACAGTTTACCAGGACAGATGGTCAACTCATTTATGTCTAAGTTTTCAAGATGAGATTACATGTTTAAAGAAGACATGTCCTGACCTGCTTCTAGAGGGAAAAAAAAAAAAAATCAATCTGTGACTTAATCATGCAAAATGTCAGGTCAAAGGAGTACAACAAGTGCTGACTGATCTTCAAATCTATGCATTGGAGTATTTAACCATAAAAAATTGGAAGGATCAAATGTCTCCTCCGAGACATGTTATGGCAAAGAGCACTTGCAAGAGCCTCCTCTACTATTCAAATCCATCCAGATATACACAAACCCTTCCAAATGTGTCAGAGCCACTCACACTTGGTTCTAATTCAATACCTGTTTACATTTGTTGAAGAAACATACTAAAGACAAGGTGTCCACTTGGTGCTGAAGGCATGGTTTCAACATTTCAGCAGTCACTCTGAAGACCCCCTGGCAAGGCCTTCACAAAGCACAGGTGACCTCAGGCTAGACAAATGCTAGCTGTGTTCACGTGGAAGTGAGAGATTAAATCCACTTGCCCTACAGGAAGCCTCCTTCTTATTATGTGATGTCCTATGCTCTTGAGTCCATCATTCCTAACCACATGTGGTCTGGAACATGAACACATTCAGAATGAGCACCTCCTTTGATGCTTATAAATGAAAAAAAACAATTTTGTAATGAAAAAAATAGAAAAAAGAAAATCAAAGCAAACATTCATTCAGTAAGCAGGGAAAATAAACCACTTGTCATTCTACAACAGTAATTGATCTTAAATACATGCTTTGTCATTTCCAGATGAATGAAGGGTTTTGGTGTTATACCATAATTTTATTTACTTTAGCCCAGGAAGCATCTGATCTGCTTTAAAAACTGTGGATCAATTCTGTATTAAAACACCATCACTCTGCCTACTCCTTCAAAGTGCTATAAAATATACTGATGAGAACACTGGAATATTCCCCAGGTACCATGGCTGAAACAAAACCTGCATCAGAGGAGTCTTTATCAAAAAAAGCAGCTTACCACCCTCCCACTCACTCTTCCCCAAGTACCAGGCAGTCCATATGCCATGTCATTTTCATCTTCTCTGGTTTTAGTCAAGAATATAAACCAAAAATAAGTCACAGACTGCATGCTAAAGGTTAAGGAAATCACTAGTGTAATTGATGAAAGAGAAATTTAAATGCCCTGTCATGAAGAACCACGTTTTGTGTTTCATTTAGGTTTCCCCTTCCACATGACTGTACAACTTGTGAGTTGTGACTTAAGTTAAGGCCAGAGTCAGAGCCATTACTAGGCAAGCTTCGCTCCTTCCTCACCAATGCAAAGACAAACAGCTGCACTGGAGCCTATGTTTTTTAACCAACAGTTTATTCCTGTATTTTTCTCTAGATAGAAAATATTTGTAACCACTTCACTTCACCTGCCCTGCTTTTTAAAGCGCTGTGAAACATGCTACTGGTACAACACTGTTAAAGGGTCAGATTACCCTCACCTAGAATCTGTTCAATAGATTCCGGCCAGAACACTATTTAACAAAAACAAACAGGTCAATAAAAGTGAAAATGAAAAAAAAAATACTCAAAGCAATATGAATTTCAAATTCAAGTGATTTGAATCACTACTCAATCACTATTGATTCAGTGTGAGAAACCATTTCAACAAAACACACAAGATTTCTATTCATAGATCTTTTCAGCTCAAGAGCTTGAAACAAAGTTCTCACTATCTCTAAAGCTTAGCTCCAGAAATTATATTATTGTACACAAACTAAAGACAGAACCCACAATTTTAGCGAGCTTTCTGGTATGTTTCAAAAATGCACGTAACATGAGACCTCAAAAGAATACCAACGATGGTTACCAACAAGAAAAAAAAACAAACCAAACTGAAACCATAAAACCCAAACCTTGCCTCCGTTTATTGCCAAAACATGGTTTTGCCACAGCAGATTTACACTGAGTTAATGAACACAGCACACCTTTTTTTTTTTTTTTTTAAGTGCAAATATACTCACGAAAAGACATTCCCAATGTAGGCATAATATGAACAGCAGTAGGGAGTAGTCCCATCACAGCAGTAAGCTTTGCAGTCATTATCACACTGAGCCAAACAATCTTCTGTTGAATAAAAATAACACCCATGAGGTCAAACATCAAAATCTTGTACAGCACAGCTTTGAAGAAAATGCAGTCTAACAGTTTTCATGCAATCACAGGACTGCCCTTGAGGTGTGACCTGACTGTAATCCTAATGGCAGCCCATTCCCACTCGTTCTGCATTTCAGACTTAGATGCTCTCCATAAGGGTATTTTGTAGCTGGACATATCAGTCCCTCCTTACACTTAATCCTTTAAAGTGAAAAAGAACATTTTGAAATGTCAAGACATCACAGACCAACTTTTTCCATTCCAGCAAGGAGTTCAGAAGTAAACCTGAGTCTGGGCTGCCTTTCTTGTTGACCTGGGAACAGGCTATTTCTCCCAGGCCCTGCCCAGTCCCAGCCTGGGGCACAAATCAGAGCTGCCTAGGGCTCCCTTACCCCTTGCCATCTGGCAGCAGCTCCCCTCGCTGTGCACCAGGGCCATGGGCAGTGTGGCATGGCAGTGCCTGGCACAGGGGCCAGCAGTGCCCTCTGCCCCGCTGAGGGCACTTGAGGCCACAAGTGTTCCCAGCCACAATGCTCTGCTGGAAAAAGCAAACTGTGGAACAGCTGTAAGAGAGCTCTTTACAATTAAGAAACATGGAAGACCACATATATCTTTTTATTCCCATGAGAAGCTATTTTAACAGTATCAAACTCTTGTGCCATCAAGACATTTAATGTTTTCAAAGCCCTAAGTAAGATTTCCCCAAGAAGAAAACACTGTACGGCCACTGGACTGTAAAAACATTCGTGGAGATCACCATCCCCACAGTCAAAGCCTCAGCTGCAGCCTGGATAAATTCAGAGAGACTCCGTGTCCCATACACCATCACCCTTGGTGACCTATTTGGTCACATACTGCAGGGGCAGAGACATGAAACCAGAGGTGGGCAAACCATGCTTCTGGATTCCCAATGCACATTCCCATTTCCCAGGCTGCAACTCACTTGAGAGGTTCTAATTCTCCCACTGCCATGACTGCCTTTCATCTGTGCTGACCCTTTTGGTTGGTGTGCTGGGATCTGGGCAACCCTACTTCATCTCAGCTTCTGCCATGCTCCTCTTCCTGCCCCAAGAAGGTGAAAGCTCCCACCTTGCACTGAGACTCCTTTGCTCACTGACTTATGCTGCTGACCCATTTCACAGCCTGACTGCTCACAGCACTTCAGCAGGTCAGCTCTCTGAACCTGCTCACACTTGGTGTCCGCTTGAAAATAAGCACCAAGCGAGGGCTGGAGAGGGCTGTGCAACGCAGCACATGGGTCAGCCCAGGCAGATGCACCCTAATCCTGTGAGATGACCCCTGGATTAAAGAAACACATGAGAAAACAGAATAATCAACCCATCATTCTGCCAACCAGTTAATCAGGGCAGCCAGCAGGATACCCATCTCCAGAAGGAGAACGGCAGCCCATGGGCAGTACAGGCACTTCCATAGGGAGCAGCAGTGAAGGACAACTGCCACACAGGACACCCCCTACCAAGGCTTTGGCAGGGCTGCCACCCCAGGACACCCCCTACCAAGGCTTTGGCACACCCCGTGCCGGCAGCTCCAGGCTTTTGCAATATCACCTCTGGCTGTGCCAGGCCACTGCATCTCCTGGATCTGCCCTGCCAGGAGAGCACCATGGTGCCTTCACCCTGCACATCACAGGTCTATCCCACGTGGGTGGGTTCACTGAATCACAGAATGGGTCAGGTGGGAAGGGACCACAGTGCATCATCTGGTCCAACCTGACTGCTCAAGCTCAATCATCCTAGAGCGCATGTGGCACGGGTTTGTGTCCGGACATTTCCTGAGTTTCACAGCTCAGGGAGACTCCACAACCACTCCTGGCCACCTGCTCCAGTGTGTGGACATCCTCACAGTAAAGTTCTTCCCCACGATCAGATGAAATTTCCTGTGCATCAACTTCTGCATGTTGCCCACCCCCGCTCCACCGCTCAGCACCACCGAGCCTCTGCTGCATCCTCTGGGCACGCCCCCTTCAGCTATTTATCCACGTTAACGAGGTCCTTTCTCCGTCCTGTCTTCTCGATGTTTACCCTCCCCGCGGCCAGAGAGGAGCTCCCTCACACCGCCCCCTGCCCGGGAGCGCCCTGCTGGGACGCCCCGGGCAACCCCTTCCCACGCCGCATGCCAATTCAATC
>VWZN01007386.1:12104-22888 GCA_013396955.1 Regulus satrapa
CTCTCCTTTCCCCGCCTCCCGCCGCCTTTGTCCCGCTCGGCAGCCGCGGGCAGGCCGGGGACCGCCCCTCACGCCCCTCGGCCGTGCGGTCTTCGGGAGGGCTCCTGCCGTGGTTAAAGTCGAGTTTGTCGTTAAAGTTGGGGTTGAATCTGTGATCGTTTGTACAGTGAGATCCGAGCCGTGCTCTGTTTGTACAGTGAGATCAGCTCTGTTTGTAAACGCCGGCGAGCGGCGGTGCGGGGCTGGGTTCGAGCGGGTGGAGGGGCTGCCCCGGGGCCGCGCCGAGTTCCCAAACCTCACCCGGGCTTGNCCGAGTTCCCGAACCTCACCCGGGCTTGGCCGTACTGCCCAGCAATAAATGTGTTCCGTCATCAGGCCAGGAGAATGCTCTTAAGTGTTCTTCAAGAGTGATTTTTGATAACTATTTAAATACTGCCATAACTCACCCCGTGTTAAAATTTCCACAGATGGAGCCCAGACTCCAAAATATTTGCCTTGTGGTTTGACAAAGCAGAAGGCTTAGCCCTGACTTTTCATGAAGAGCTGCAGGTTGGAGAATGTGCTTTGGAAGGCTGAAATATGCACACAAAAAATGAGAAACATCCACAGGTGTTTCTGCTCATAAAAGGTTTCCGGCAGCTCTGAGGGGAAGGCTGACAGAAACATACAATTAATTACTTTTTTCAGGATTCAGCTATTCTACAAAGACAACAACAAAACCCAACCACCACACCAAATCACTTGAAAGCTGGTGGCTTTATTTATCAACATACAACTAGGGGTTTTGTTTCTCAAATGTATGCCAGAACCTGCCTGTCAGCTAAGAAAAAACAACTTTACATGTTTTTAACTGCCTTGCAGCATGTATCTCTTAGTTTATACAACAGCCCAAATGAAATATATAAAAGGAAATTTTCAGTTATATGTAGCTACTCAGAGTTAAACTTAGACCAGGTAGGTAACTTAATTCAAAGAATTTTCATCTGCTTCCTGTGTTTTACTCCGGTCACAGGCCACTGCCGTGTCTGAAAAAAGGCTTGAAAAAAAATACAGTCTTGCCAATAGATAGTATAGATAGTAAAGGAGCAAATAATTGCAGATAAAGAAGACTAAGATCTGGAAACAACTCCTAGAAATTCTGACATCTCCAACCTTTTGATTTTAATCATGTTTGAACACCATGCCAGCCTGTCTCTAGACAAGCCTTTTGGTATTTGTGTTCTCCAGGTTTTGTTGTTGATTCCTTCCCTTGCAACCCCTTCCCCTTCTCACAGGTCCTGGCAAGTCACATTTCAGTACTTCCTAAACATATGAGTAAAATTGCCCCAGAGTTTTAAGCCAGCATGCTTGAATTCCATACTGATTTGCATTTAACAACTTTATGGACCTTCTGTAGTTCATTTTTTTCCCTGTCCAGAGCGGACAATTTGATTGAACAATTTGATTGATTTCTAACATTCCCTAATCCTAGTTATTACTTCCCAAGTACTGTCCCTTGGACAAAAGAATGGTCAAATTGACAAAGGGAAATATATCTTCATGCTAATGTTGAAAACAGTCCACAAGAAGCTTTCAATCCAAGGTTTTATCTTCTTCCTGTGAATTTTTCTTTGAAGAAAGGGAGTGGGGGACTCACAAAACTTATCCTCTGGCATTGGGTTATCAGCCTTTTCCCAACTCTCACGGGTAAGCAGCAGTAAGAGAGCCTGTCACAGGTTGTCACAGGCTGCTCTTACCCCCTGCCCAGGTAAGGACACCCAGAAGAGGAAGTGTAGGTGTGGGCCTGCCTGTCGTTCTAGCTCTATCGTCTGCTCTGAAAATGAAGAAATCTGCAGGAAGGGAGACATGCTTGTCTCTCATGGTACACTTTTGTAGAAATCTGAAAAGAAGAACAGTGTCAGAGAAGAACCAGTGTCATCTGGTTCTGCTGGACTGAGGTGCTTCCAGGACCAAAACCCACTTTATTTTCTCAGAATGAGGTTTTGAAGGAAGATTAATTCATAGCAAAGAGCATCAAGAGATTGGAGCTAAGGTTCTAGCTGCCACGAGAGCCCTTTAAAAACTCCATAACAGTATTTAGGAAGGAAGAAATAGTTTTTATATATTTAGGAGGGAGAAAAAATTCTCCCTCCTAAAAAGGATTCTACTAATAGTTTTCAATATGGTCTATAGTTATAAGGGTTAACACACACAATCATTGGTATTGCTATGTTCCTACATATTTGCCTAGGCAAAGATTGTTATTTGCTGTTTTCAAAAGGCCTCTTTTGTATACCATCCTTTTAATTCTCAGCAAAATATATGTGGCTCCCAATCTCAGTATGGGATGACTTAAGAGGAACCACTGCATCAGAGAACGTTTATTTTTTCTCTTTGAAGCCTGGGAGAATATAGACTTGGCTGATCCAAAAGGATGGCAGTCCAACATGCTACTCATGGAAACAGTGGTAGAATGTCACTAGTCCAACAGATAGTCCAACAGATATCCTAATGAGCCCTGGTCATTGCCTTCAGTATAATTTCCGTGTTTTGAAACAGGAGAATGATATTTGATAACATTAATTTGTTTAATTTGCCCAATCCCTACTAGCTAGTCTCAGTGCCTTTCCTTTCAAAATTATTTTAATCTCTATGTTGACACCTCAAATTCTTAGATAAACTCAACACAGCAGAGAAGAAGCAGTCTAGGAGATTCTTAGAGTGTAGGGAGGAATACTTCTTGTGACAGCTGGTGAGCGGGCCTGCCAGGGGAGGGACTATGCTAGACCCGTTGTTTGCAAACAGACACAGACTGGTGGGAGATGTGGTGGCAGGAGGCCGTCTGGAGCACAGCGACCATGAAATTATAGAGTTTTCAATATTTGGCGAAGCAAGGAGGGGCATCAATAAAACTTCTGCACTGGACTTCAGGAGAGCAGACTTTGGTCTATTCAAGAGACTTATTTGGGGAGTACATTGGGAAGCAGCCCTTAAAAGCAAAGGAGTCTAGGAAGGATGGATGTGCTTTAAGACAGAGATCTTGAAGCCACAGGAACAGACTGTCTCTATGAGCTGAAAGAAGAGCCAATGATGAAAATGACTGGCCTGGATAGGCAAGGAGATTTTGAAGGGTTTAAGAAAAAAAAAATGACCCATTGGAAACAGGGTCAGATATCTGAAGAAATGTTTAAGGGAGTGGCTAGGTCATGTAGTAAAAAAAAGTTAGAGAGGTAAAAATCCCAGTTAAAACTCAGTCCGGCCACTTCTGTAAGCATAGTAAAAAATATTTCTATAAATGCATTAATGGCAAAAGGAAAGGCAAGGACAATCTCTGTTCTCTATTAGATGTGGGAGGGGATTTATTAACTGAAGATGATGAAAAGGCAGAGGTACTTAACACCTTATTTTCCTCAATTTTCAACAAAAAGACAGGTTATCCTCAGGACAACTGTCCTCCTGGGCTGGTAGATAGTATCAGGGAGCAGAATAACCCCCCTGTTATCCAGGAAGAAGCAATCAGAGACCTACTGAGCCACTTAGATCCTCACAAATCTATGGGACCAGATGGAATCCATCCTAGGGTGAGGGGCAGGTGAGCTTATGAAGCCACTCTTCATCATTTACCATCCATCCTGCCTCATTGGGTAGGTCCCAAATGGCTGGAAGCTGGCCAGTGTGACACCCATTCACAAATAGGGTGGGAAGGAGGATCCAGGCAGCTACAGGCCTGTCAGCTGGATCTTGGTACCTGGCAAGGTTATAGAATAGGTCATGTTGAGTGCTATCACACAGCACCTGCAGGATGTCCAGCGTATCAGATCCAGCCAGCCCAGGTTTAGGAGGAGCAGGTCGTGTGCAACCAACCTGATCTCCTTTTATGACCAGGTGACCCACCTGGTGGATGCAGGAAAGGCTGTGGATGTTGTGAACTTGGACTTCAGCAAGGCCTTTGGCACTGTCTCCCACAGCACACTCCTGGAAAAGCTGCGGCTTAGCCAGGAGCACTCTCTGCTGGGTTAAGGATTGGCTGGATGGCTGGGCCCAGAGAGCGGGGCTGGCAGCCAGTCACCAGTGGTGTCCCCAGGGCAGTGCTGGGGCCAGTCTTATTTAATATCTTCACTGATGATCTGGATGAGGGGATAGAGTCCGCCATCAGTAAATTTGAGGAAGACACCAAGATGGGAGTATGTGTCAATCTTCAGGAGGGTAGGAGGGCTCTGCAGAGGGACCTGAACAGGCTGGGTAGATGAGCCAAGTCCAACAACATGAAGTTTAACAAGTCCCAGTGCTGGGTCCTGCACTTGGGCCACAACAACCCCCTGCAGCACTACAGGCTGGGCACAGAGTGTCTGGACAGTGCCCAGGCGGGAAGGGACCTGGGGGTACTGGCTGACAGCTGACTGAACACGAGCCAGCAGTGTGCCCCGGTGGCCAAGAAGGCCAATGGCTCCTGGCCTGTATCAGGAGCAGTGTGGCCAGCAGGAGCAGGGAGCCCATTCTTCCCCTGTAGTCAGCACTAGTTAGGCCACACCTTGAGTGCTGTGTCCAGCTCTGGACCCTCAGTTTAGGAAGGACATTGAGATGCTCGAATGCATCCAGAGAAGGACAACAAGGCTGGTGAAGGACCTGGGACACAAACCCTGTGAAGAACAGCTGAGGGAGCTGGGGGTTATTTAGCCCAGAGAAAAGGAGGCTTAGGGGTGATCTTATCACTCTCTAAAACTTCCTGAAAGGAGATTGTAGCCAGGTGGGGGTTGGTCTCTGCTCCCACAGACAGACCATTGACAGAATGAGAAGACATAGTCTTAAACTGCACCAAGGAAGTTTAGGTTAGACATCAGGAAAAAATTATTCACAGGAGTGACTGGGCACTAGCAACATCTGCCCAGGGAGGTGTGGAGTCACCATCCCTGGATGTATTTTAAAAAAAGATTGGATGAGGCACTCAGTGCCATAGTTTAGTTGATGAGACTGTGTTAGGTCACAGGTTGGACTTGATGTACTCAAAGGTCTCTTCCAATTAATTTTGTGACTTAATTTCACAACTGTGGAAAGGCTCAGATCTACATGTCTGAAGGTGACCACTTTTATTAGCTTGAGTATTAGAATTGCTGTGGTCACAGTGCAGTTGCTCTTCCTTGAGCAACTTCTGGTTGTGGAAAAAAATCTTTCACTGTTTCTCTGTCTTACATAAGAATGCTTTCAGAAGTGGTACACAGTTTTCATTGAAAAACAAAACAAAATGTTCTAATTTTTTTTGGTTAAAGCAGATGACAAATGTTTTGGATCAGGATAGAACTCATTCGAGTTGGAGGCAGAGAGAAGGGCCAAGATATCACCATCTGCATTCAGCAATGTTCCTCATCACCCTGACCAGTAGCACTGGAATTGCTATTCACACTGTATTTCATTAGCACCTTGGCAGCTTCTAGTTCACTAGAACTGGCAATAGAAACTAGTGATCTGTATTAATAAAATGCAGGGACAAAACATATATTTACAATTCCTAGATGTTTTTCTGCTTCCCAAAAAAAGCTCAGCTGAACAACTTGTATATCCTATCTTCAATGCCCTGCACAAGCAAATTGTATTGACGTCTTGAAGTAGAGAATGCTGGAATAAAAGCATTTTAATATTCTTTCAGTGGTATTCTCTTTTGTGGTCTGTAAGGAAATTAAGTGGAGAAACATTACACAAATTTTCTAATCCACTATGAGAAGTCAGTGACAGAATCAAGATTTTAATCTAAATCATCCTTGGGTTCTCCTTTAAGTGCAGTCATGAAAGATATCCTGAATACAGGACTACAAATATTAGCTACACTAGTTTCATCCTCAAGTTCTGATGAGAAAGTTAAGACAAAACTGGCCATACCTTGCCATCACACTCTGGCTGAACACAGAAATAAAAAACACCATATCAAAGGCAAAAATATGTTGTTCTTCTTCCTAGTAATATGCTAAATGCATACATATGGGCATATATGTCTTCTATATGCATATGTATAATAGAATCATAGAATGGTTTAGGTTGAAAGGAACCTTAAAGATCATCTGGTTTCGTCCCCCCTGTCATAGGCAAGGACATCCTTCACTAGACCAGGTTGCTCCAAGCTGCATCCAACCTGGCCTTGAACAGTTCCAGGAATGCACCATCCACAGCTTCTAGGAGCAATATCTACCAGTTCCTCACAGAAACCTTCACAGGAAAAAAAAATTTCTCCTAATATCTAATCTAAACCTACTGTCTGTTGCTTTGAAGTCCTTCCCCTTTGTCCTGTCATTCCATGCCCTTGTAAACAGTCTCTCTCCATCCTTCTTGTCAACTCACTACAGGTACAGGAAAACTACCATTAGGTAACCCTTGAAGCCTTCTCTTCTTTGGGCTGAACAATTCCAATTTCTCTCAGCCTTTTCTCACAGCAGAGGTGCTCCATCCCTCTGATCTACTTGTTGGCCTCCTCTGGCCTGGCTCAAACAGGTCAATGTCCCTTCTGTGAACCCCAGATATTTTTACATGCACACACACAGACACACCAATATGCTCATGTAGGCAATGAGTCTGAGTTCTGACAAGCAAACATACAGAAATATCCAGCCATGGGAAAGGTTAGTGAAGATGGAGAAAAGAAACAAAAGTGCAGTGCAGAATTCAGACTTATCAGCCATATTATTACTATGAAGTGGTTGGATGTTGCAGAAAGAGGACAAGGGACATGGTCCAGTTGTGTCCTCTTCACATAGTTGCTGTTCTGTTGGGTGGATGGTGGATGACCACAGGCCTTACCCCCACTTCCAAGCTTCACAAGACCTTACAATGAGATTTTTTCAGAAGGGTGAGTTGAACTAAGTTTCTTCCACAGCAGAAAACACCAGAGTTGTTTGTTCTGGTTCTTGGCAGTCTGGCTTTTGGGTGGAAGAGCAGCACGAGGTGCTCATTACAGAGACCTAGTGCTTCTTACTAAGGCTGAGACAATGTCCATAGGAGCCATTGGATTCAGAGAAGAAAACTCATCAAAGACTCTTCCCATGCTTTCCTGTATGGGCACTGTGTTCTGGCTCTTCTGTGAGGCAGACACAGACTTCTTTCTCAAACCCTGAGGTCTGAGATTTTCAGAAGTAAGTGCCAAGGAATAAAAAATGGAAGATTAAAGCTTACTCTTCTGAGAAATGCCCCACATTGTCTTACAAAGACTTTTGCCATAAGAGGATCTTACTGGAATAAAAGAGACATTAACACAAATAAAAAATACATTAATAACAATATGTCTAACAAGTGACATATGTACCTTCTTTATTCTTTCCAGACTCTTTGGAGGTCCTGTTCTCTCTGACAGAGATCAAGGCTCAGAGGCTTCTCTTTTAGGAGTATTTTTTAAAGAGAAAACAGCTACCATAAGAGTTCAAGTGATCCATTTTCAAGCAATGGCCCATTGCTTGAAATATCATTTTCACGATATGCCTTAACTTTGGTCACGAAAGGTTCTCAATCTCTTAACATATTTTAAAGTTTTCCTTTTTAAGTAGTAGCATTTTTCATGCAATGTCCCCATTGCCAGCAGCACAAAAGCTGCTAATTATATTCAGATTTTAGCATGTGGCAACACAAGATGTGGAACTGAAAAGCAAAGGGCTGGAACAGTGCAGGCATTTAATCATAAGGGAGGGTCCATCATTATCAAGTTATTATTATCAGTTCCATTTTGGAACTGAAAGAATTTTTTTTGGAGTGATGAGCAACTTGAAAAATTGGATTGTTAAGGAGTTAAGCAAAGAGATTAATAATCCAATCAGATGAAAAAGCATATCCATGTACGTTTGGATTTATTTGCTTCTCTCAAGAAATGTACTGTTATAATGGATCACATAGTGGATTACTCAAGATATCATTACTAAGTATTTTCTATAAGGGGTAAGGGAAAAGCAAACTCTTCCCTCCTGTACTAATCCAAGACAACATTTCATCAAGAACTTCAGCCCTCCCCTGTAGGGACATTGTTTCTCCTATTTAGACACCACTAAGGGCCAGCATGGGAAAACTTGCAGCACAGGGCTTTGTCCTTGCTGTATCATGAAAGCAAGTATTCTGTGCAGACTTATTTACAGTCCCAAGAAGGTGGGAGACAAAGGAAGAAAATACATGCATCCATGTATTGGTACTGAATGGATAAAAATCTCTTCTGTTGGAAAACTCTGTCTCTACAGCTGCTCAGCACTGAGCTTGTCCTTGTGCCAAATTTAATAGGTATGGGATTTTACCAAGAACAAGTCAGTGGAATCACATAATTCATTTACAGGAGATCTGCCTAGACTCTCCTACCAGCTTGGGACAATTCCTGTGAAAAACAATGGTACAAAATTATGTTTTTGGTATTATGGTATTTGGAATATGGGCAACTGTAACTGAGCTCAGTCTTGCAAACATCTTAAAACACAATTTTCTCCACAAGGGGCCACCTTGTTATGTACCCATGCTCCCATTTTGCTCATAGTATCTTCTTATCTTGTTCTGTCTTGGGAATTGGCAGGATTGCCTTGTGATGACTGTGAAACTGCTCTGAATTAACAATTCCTTCCTTTTTTATGTTAAACTTTTCTAGTTGGATGATTTTCTGAGAGGAAAATTTGACCAGATACCTATGCAAGGCATCACATCCTTCCTACTTCCTTTGTTGTGTCCAGAGACCCCGTCTAAGACACCTGCCCTCTACACTGTATTATTTCTTGTCCTGTCAGATATTCCTGTGGCAAAGCACAATTCCATTCACCTGTTTACAGTGTTCAGAGGTAATTACTGTAACTGGTTGATGAACAATGAATCTACCATTAGCAAATTTGCAGAAGACACCAGGTTGGGGATGAGTGTTGATCTGCTGGAGGGTAGGAGGGCTCTGCAGAGGGACCTGAACAGGCTGGGTAGATGGGCTGCCAAATCAAACATTAACAGGTTTAACAAGTCCCAGTGCTGGGTCCTGCACTTGGGCCTCAACAACCCCCTGCAGCACTACAGGCTGGGCACAGAGTGTCTGGACAGTGCCCAGGTGGGAAGAGACCTGGGGGTAGTGGCTGACAGCTGNGATTGGTCTCTTCTCCTGGGCAACCAGCAACAGGACAGAGACTTAAGCTGCAGCAGGGGAGGTTTAGGCTGGACATTAGGAAGAAGTTATTCACAGAAGGAGTGATTTGGTATTGGAATGGGCTACCTAGGAAGGTGTTTAAGAAAAGACTAGATGTGCATGGTCTAGCTGGCAAGGTGATGGTAGGTCATATGTTGGATTCAATGATCTCAGAGGTTTTTTCCAACCTAGTTGATTCTATGAGTGTAACTTCAAGAAAATCAGCTGGAAAACTGAAGCTACAAAAGGTAATTTTAAATTCATTCTTCTCCTGAAAAATCTCCAAAACTCTCTTAATTTTGTACACTCAGCCAGTAATGTAAAGCAGATTTTAAAATAAAGGTAGCAATGAAAAAAAAAATCTCAAATATGCTTCAGAATCTATACATAAATTTACATGTCATTAATTACAGTAAAGTGATTGTCAATGAAAATCCAGGTTTACAGACAATTGTCACACAATGATTGCTATTTTCTCTATTCAAAACAGAAAATATTTCGACCTATATAAAAAGCTGACTACTTCATTTTAACAACTGCATTGCACCAGTTAGCCACAACCAACTTTACTAAAACATTTAGAAATAACTTGGAATATATATGTGTGTTCATAACCATAACTTGCAATAGAAATACTGTTTTTCCTTCCTAAAGGCAGTACTATTGGTGCATAATATCTGTGTCTGTATGACAAGCAGTCAAGGAGTGACCCCTTCAGGAAACAGTAATATTCTAACTCCTGCTTGACAGAGATTTCTTACAGATCACAATGGCTCTTGGGATAATGACCAAAAAAACCAACCAACCAAAAAAAACCAAAACAAAAAAAACCCATTAAAAATCTGTTTTTGAGAATTAGATAAATCCTTCTTTAGCATTCAGACTAAAAACACCCACTAAGTTAATGGATGATATTTGAAATGTGCCGTTTATATTTGGAACTCATGATTAGAGCCTTTGCTGTTGCAAACTGCTGCTGAGCCACTGGAATTTGAGCAGTTACACCGGTCGGCAGCAAATAAGAATCTGATTCATCATGTTTATGCACAAAGCTTGTAGAAGAGGCAAATTGCATGAAAATGAAAATGCAAACTCATAAACTGGGAAGACATTGAATCACAGGATCAAATCCCGATTATTTTTGGAAGCCACAATGAGAAACAAAAAGAATATCTGAAAGAGAGGGCTGAAAGAAGGAAGTGGGAGTTATTTTTAGAAGTGGCGAGGATTTCCTTTCTGAGTTTCCTAACTTTTGTATATCTTGTTTATAAATCCATAAATTAAACTGGACAATAACAGCTACCCACACAAGGCTCAGTTCACTATTGTTTTGTGAGTTACATTGAATATCATCAACAGAAGCTGCAATAGAAGGGAATTTATAGCATCTATGGTTATGGTAATGTTTAAAATCTTCAGGTATAATAAATTTAAGAAGTAGTAAAATTAAATGTAAAATATTTTTGCTTTGTCAATGATGGTAAAAGTTTTAAATTTTTGTAATACAAAGATTGCTGATAAAATCATGTTATAGTAGAAAAATATTATAACAAAAATTCACTGAAGAAAAGTCTTGATCAGTTGCCACCAGAGAGTGTAGAAAAAAAAAGCTCTTTAAACTTTCCTTGATTTTTTTTCCCCATTATACCAGCATAAAAGAAGTCTTTGCTAGTATGTTTCTTTACTATTT
>VWZN01007386.1:32251-70705 GCA_013396955.1 Regulus satrapa
TGTGCGTGCTGGCGGCCGTCAGAGCTGGTGTTTGATTAAACCCAAGTATTGAACAAGGGTCCAGATTCTGTCCAACTCACGTTCACCTCTGGTTACATCTGCTAAAGGTACATAGAGGTGACCATGAGGGGTACATGGAGGGGAGGAAAGGTGGCTTTTGGCCCCCTAGGAGAAGCACTGAAGCTCATGACCCAGCTCCACTACAAATCTCACCTTGGTCAAAGCTCTCAGCCTCATTACAGATGGGTTCTCACCTGCAAAAAAGAGACGGTCACGGCAGCATGTAGGCTTCTTGCAGAGAAGAGGATCTATAGTTCAACAGAGCCTCTTGCCATGAAAAAAGCCTCATGTTTGTTTACTGTAGAGGTTTCATGATAGTAAATCCCCTAATGGTTGAGGTAGGACAGTAACAGAACAGAGAGAGAGGCAGGGAGGTATCTCAGACCATGGCATCTGCATCTGTTTCTGTCAGCATCCCACTGATTCAGGAAGGAAGAGCCTCTAATAACATCCCACTGTAGCTTGTCATGGAAACAGCTGAGCCAGGACCATCAGCAGGTGGGTGAAGCAGCGCAAAGCCATGACGCTCATGCATAGCCAGGCCTGAAAATGAAAAGAAAGCCCAGCATGCTGGGCAGGTGGGCGTGTGTTGGACTATTGTCCCTGGTAAGGAGCAGATGGTTGGAAATGCTCAAATACATATACAATTCCTCTTTTTCTCCCTTTCCTGGAAAAAAAAAAAAAAGAAAGAAAGAAAAAAATTTGGAACACTTCTTTGACCTTTTGGCTTTCAAGGAGAGCTCAGAAGTGCTCCATAGCAGAATGTGGATCTTCCAATTCCATCCCTCAAACAGAGAGGATGCCCTGAGCACATCTTCCTAGAAACAGTGATCAGAAAAAGGAAAAATGAAACAGGAAGATGAAACAGGCTGATCAGTGTATGTATCACCTCAAACTGCCCAAGTATTACTAGAAAAGCACTAGGCTAGCCCAAGGATGTTTGGAAGCCTTGGAACAAGGATCCTCCTTGTCTTGCTGCTTTCCCTCCTCTTCCTTCTCTTACTCTGTCACATTCAGTGGTCCCTATGACTGCCTGGATTTTGTAATGATAATAAATGAGGATGTTTGCAATGCAGAAAGGCTGCATACCTTGTTCCTGTGCCTGTTGTCTCTGAGTGACCAGCCTCCTCCACAACAGGACATTTTTAGCATTACAGCTAATGACAGAGCACACTCCGGGCAAACAATAATCAACACAAATGGATTTGGACAAGAGTAGGTTCTTGTCCTTTAGTGGAAAAATGCAATAGGGATCCTTTCCCTCTGGGGAAGAAAGCTGTACCATGTTCTGTTTCCCTTGTGAGGTAGCCCAGACTGTGTATGAGCTGTGGGCCAACTCTGGCAGTTCTCTGGCTCACAAGGACCCAAAGCTGCAAATCCTGAGCACCAATGGACCTCCCATCCATGCAAAATCTCAGGAGCCATGCAACCCACAGGTACTTTGGTGGTGATGCCCAAGTCTTTCCTTCAGTAACCAAGATGTCCTGGCAGGATGGTGGAGGTGCCTGGTGGATGCCAGGTGGAGCTGGCAAGGAAAGCAAGCAGTTGTTGGTCTCCTGCAGCCAAGAGGTGATTTCTGGATTAAATACAAATTCTGGGCAGAGAATGCCAAGGAGGATGTCCTGTGCTGTCTCAGCCCATCCTGATTGGTGCTGTGCCAGCCTGCTTCTCCCCAGCTTCTATAGCTGCATTCCTAGGGGTGCAGATGGGGTTTCCTCAAAGTTCTCCCCAAGCCATCAGGAAGGGAGAGGGTTTCTTCATCCTTGTATTATTTCATTGCAACCCAACAAAGGCACCTGCATTAGGTCTTTCCATCAGCCATCCCTCAATTACACCTCAACTGACTGACTCCTCCCTCCTATCCTTTCAAAAGCACAGAATTTACTGTTGAGAGACCAATTGCACTTCACCTAAATTCAGTCAGCAAGGTCGGAGAGGAAATGGAACATTGTCCTGAGCTAGATTTACTCCCCTGAGAGACCTCTCTCCGCTATCCTCACCCCCCTTGCCATCTGCTCATGGCAAATGCTCTCAGCTCTCCTCTCATCCACCCTCACCCATCTTCATCAGCATAGCTGAGCACAACACATGAGCTATCTTGCGCTCTATAGCCCATGGAATTCTAATTTCCTAGCCATGAAAAAAACAGAGATAAAGGGTTGGAGGGTAGGGAGTGGGAAGGTAACTTTTCCTCAGATAGCTGTTTCTGTCAGTTGGGCTTGCTACAGAGCAGGCTGTGAATTGGGAGAAAACTGGAGCTTTTTTTTTTTTTGTTTCTTTTTTGTTCCACTTCTATGACTTTTGAGGTTTTGGGAGAGAATTTGTTTGAATTAAATTCTTGCACCCAAAAGGAGATTCCTGGTGAAAATATATGATCCAAATTAGGGTTTTTACATTGGTTGAAGTGGTGGGGTGATGTGGGGTCACAAGTGAGCTGAATCCCACTGGGGTGAGGGGTAAGTGAGTACAAGGGGTGTGCAGAGATTTTGGATAGAGGGCAGTAGCAGTTGCTGTCAGAGTCTGAAATAGTTCATGCCTCAAACAGTGATATAAAGTTTTGCTCATTATAACAAAAACTGTATAAAAAGCTGCAACCAAAGAAGCCTCCCTGAAGATGCCTGACTGGGACTTCAGACTGAAAGTCAAGCTACTGAGGTTACATAAAGGGAAAAACCATTCTTCCACCACCTGAAACAAACAAATAAACAAGGAAAAGAATGTGAGCCAAACCCAGAAACCATGCTAAGAATCATCTCTGCCTCACTTCAGGGGAAGCTGTAGCCTACAGCTCCATTTGCTGGGAGCAGGTTTGCACAGATTTCCCCCCCAGCTGAGATGGGGGGAGGAAGTTTTGGGTTCTAACCTCTGCTCAAGGGCAGTGCCCCCATCCTGCCTTACACTGGCTGTGGAATTCCCAACCTTGGAAAGGCCAAATCCATGGGACATTCACATGAGANTCTCTCTCATATTTGCTATCAAATAAAACCCATACAGTTGACTTCAGCATATGGTCTCGTTTGCACCTTCCTTTGGGCAGAGACATTTCTAATAACTTTAATAACTGGATCATAACTGTTGTGTATCCTCTCCTGTTTTGAAGGGATTTCTTTGGACCTGAAAAGGAAACTCTCTGCAGCTCTGGTGTTAGCCTTTCTCTTAGGTCTCAGTCACTCCAAAGAGAAGGAACCTACTTACCAGTAATTTTTTCCTCTTTCCCCCCACTTTTTTTCTTTTTTTTTTCTTTTGACAGCTGTGAAGGGATTTAAATTTCTTAAACAGAAGAACCTTTCATCTCTTTCTGAATAAGGTGGTATCTTTTTTTTCTTTGAAGAAAATACATGCTCTCTTCTAAGTAATTGTAGTAAATTGTGTGCCCACCCAGTAGACACCCCTCAGTGATGTCACAGCCCATTTCACCCTCAAGCTAAAGCCATAATTTTGTGGATCATTTATTCTGTGGTCCCCATCTGGCCAATGATGATATGGAATATCCAGCTCTAGGACTTTGTGTACCATATCAAAACCAAGCCAGCTCCTGCAACGCAAACAACTTATTTTTTCTTTACAAAATCTCAGAATGGTTTGGGTTGGAAGGGGAACTTCAGGATCATCTCATTACAACCCCCTCCACAGTCTTTCTCCTAACCTTAGCTAGCTCTCCTTTGGTTTTCCTTTTAATAAGCTTCCCCTTAGGGCATTGCCTCCACTCCTGTTCCACATTATCACTTCCTTCATGGCGCCTGTGGTTTTTATCCCTTCATTTTTACGGTTGTTCTCTATTTCCTTCCATCTCCCTACATTCTCCATATAAATTAAATATAAAATTTTCTGGAGTGTTAAATACAGAATGAGGAAAAATATTATGGCTAGGTGGGATAGTTAGGATGTGTCCTACATGTGAAGATCAGTACACATCCTGGTTATGGCTCAGAACATCAACAAGGCCTGGAGAAACTGCAATCATTTTGGGACTGGGCAGGGTGAGACATAGAGATTGAAAGGCTCCTTTCCCTGTGACTACCAAACTAGAGGGACAAGAAAGGAGAGGGGAGAGCCCAAAGGGGTGGCTGGGGTATGTGGCTCCAAGTGCTGACGCAGCTGAGAGGACATTTCCATCCTTCATTAGCAGCCCTATCTCACCAAGAATCTGCAGAGTTTGGAATCCTGAAGCATCTACAGAGGGAATCCTACTGAGGAAGAGATGTTTGTGAGCATGTTTGGTAGCAGGAATATGCTGAGAAATGGCATATGGGAAAAGAGACTGTTGGTGGCAAGTTTTCAAAGCCACTTGCTTTTACTGTTATAACAGTTTTTGTTGCTTATGTATTTATTCTGGAGAATTAAAGGATATGAGGATAGTTTGCTAGTGCTCTCTGGCAGCAAAATGGAAGTAAAAGTGAGAGAGGTTTTGGTTTCTCCTGCCCCTAGTTGGTGTTTGTATGCTGCTAAGAGCACTCCAAATAATTATTTTCTGAGGATACTGGAAGGAGTGGATGAGGGTGGACTAAATTCCAGATAAAAATCCTTCCCCTCCTGGGCAAGGACGTACTGTGACCACCAGAGCAGCACTCTCATGGGATCACAAGGTGATCCAGGCTGATGGGTCTGGATTAGGTGGTCTTTAAGATCCCTTCCAAACAAAACCATTCTATGATTCACTTGCATGTGCCTTTACCTGCAGGCAGTGTTTCTGCAAGAATGATTTCCAGAGAAACATTATGAATTAAACTAACTCTGTGGGAAATTGTAGGAAAGAAATGGAATGGAAAGAAGATGGTAATTGAGGTAATTGAAGTTTTAAGGTGATAAAAATAAAGCATGGCACAGTTCAGAAATAGGGTCATTCTTTGTTTCAAAAAACCCCATATAAAATGTTATTAAAACCCCCATATAAAATACCTTTAGAAAACCATCTCTAATTTAAGCTAAAGATTCATTTGTTAAATCCAGCAAGGTAAGTTGTCTGATAAGGAATGGCAGATTTTACTAGAAGACAGATCTTTCTATTTTCCTGCTTATACTCCCAGCTTAGATAGAGCTGAGAAGCTGTAGTGGGAATGAATTACAGCTTTGTTTTGTAGCCAGTTACGGGTTGAGGGATGAGAAAACCTCCATTCCCCATCTGACACTCATCTCCCCCCAGTCTCTGACAGATGCACCGAGTTATAAATTCACAATGCAATCCCATCCAGAAGGGCCATGACAAATGAGGACAATTAGACAGTTATGTCAGCAGAAATGACCAAATAATTAAGCAGCTGAGACAATCTGAATAGATTTGTATTAGGGAATGGGAATGGAAAGACCATGTGGTCCACAACCAAACCAGAGGGTTTGTTACATCAATTTCGACTCTGAATGAACTTGGTTACTCATGGCTGTCTCTCTAAAAAGACAAGCCATGAAAATAGCCTCTTATAAATACAGGCTATTTGGGGAAATGTTTAGATAGCACAACCCAGTTTTACCCTAACTTTCCAGCCACCTGGCTGTGTTGCATTCCCTTTCTATTTGTCCATGGTGTGATATTTACAAGATGTTGGATGCACAAACAAGTCATCAGCAACTCTCAATCTGGGGTTGCCCCAAAGGCCAAATTCACTTTTGGGAAAATCCTGCCCTGCTTTGTCATGTAATAAATATGCTTCCTCTGGAAAAATTTAGGTATTCAATTATTGGTCTTCCCTATAAGCCTCTGCTGGGTCAATGCTTCCCCTCTGCCTTCTCTTGTGGTGGTAGAAACAACTCAGACTCTTCTTCAAAGGGAGGGAAAATCCTGACTATAAAGCAATGACCACTTCAATCATTAAAGCTGTGAGTGATCAACTTGCAAAAAGCATGGTAAAGGTGTCAGCTGTGCTTAATAGCATTTGGATGGCTTTATGACTCTGTTCTGACACATCATCAATGAAATTACCCTAGAAACAAGCAGATGTGAGCAGAAGTATCTCATGTGGTAAAGCACAGGCTCTGCTGCACTGATTAGTGTTAACATGTGGTTAATAGACCACTAATGATCTATAAAATCATGAGAAGGTGTTTCACAGAACAGAAACTGCGTGTGTTGTGTATTAAGACATTGCTGAAGTCTGGAGACATCATCAAGGGTTGGTCTAACTATCATTAGTATCCAAAAGCTAATATAGAATTGTACTAATTTTCATTATTTAATTCATTTTTATAGTCAACACTGTTTAATTGTGCTTGTCCAGAGCAATAAATGTACTTCCACCAAGGGAGAATATTTTCTTTATTCTCCCCAAATTCATTCAGACTGTTTCTTGATTGCCAAACAGCAGATACAAAGTGCAGTGTATCTCCAAATTGCTTGGATGCTCTTAAGATTAAAAAGTGTCTGGGAAATCTCTAATGCCCTTACAGAACATTTTGAATGAAGCACCTTCTTCCACCCAGCTTGAGTGTCATGGTCAGGACTTAAAAGAGGCATCAGTATGACGATGCAGGAAGGAAAACTCGCAGCCAACCAATGTGATTGATAAGCAAGCTTCAAACTTTATTCAGAAACCACAACTCTTTTATACCCTTCTCCGCAAACTTGCATACATGTCACGATATCATTGGTGTGAACAGACAGAGCACATTTGCATTCTCCTTCCAACTGTGATCGAAGTTGCCAAGGTTCTCCCCTTCTTCCCACCAGCTGTATTTCCTCTTGTCTGTAAAAAACAAGATTATCAGGGGCACAGTGCCCTTGCTTTTCTTTCTCTGCAGACACAACTTGCAAGTTCTATCAAGGCCTGCTTTAGGCCTTATCCCATCTAACTGCTCTAACAGGAGGATTGCTCGTACATTTTCCCAGGGCCTGATTTGCGGCATTCTGCAACATCAGTAGGTGAGAGAAATCAGTGGCATGAAGTCCCCAAGAAATTTAATTCCAGAGGAAGTGAGCCACGCATGTGGGATTCACAGTGGGAGTAGGACATGTCCTTGGCACACAGCCCATCTCTGGAAGTGTTCAAGACAGGGCCTGGAGCAGCTTGGTCTAATGGAAAGTGTTCCTGTCCATGGCAGGGATTGGAACGAGATTAACTGTCACATCCCTTCTCACCCAAACCATTCCGTGGTTCCTTCTAACATGGAATTTTGGAAGAATTTAACAGCCAGGTTTCCCCATGGAGTGATGCAATATCTGATGTGAATCTTGTGGGTTTGCCCCAAGAATTTGTCAGTGTCATGCAAATTCAGATAGCTTTTCCTTGTGATGACCAGCGATTATAGTTGCAAGATTTTAGCACTGAAATTAGAGATGCACATTGAAATATTGCTGTGCAAGGATGAGAGAGGAAAGCAGCTCAGGAGATGATGGTTGAAGTATAAGGCAGTAAAACAGGGTGTTTTCCTTTCCTGTTCATGGGGAATAGTTTAACACTGGGTTTAAACTCACAGCAAAAATAAAGACAATCAAAGGTCCTGGAAATCTCAGCTCAGGATGAAATGTAATAAATTAATAATGCCTTTGGAGGGGAGTAACAAAGTTGTTGCTGCACAGGATCTGGCTGGGTGCATGAGAACCCTGAGGCATCAGGGACGGCCAAATTTTGTGTCTGTCAAGTTCTAAACAGCCCAGAGTTTTCATTCAAGCTTCTCCCTAAGCAAAGAAGAAAAATCTCATAGTTGCAGAGAGTCTTGCTAATGGAAATATTCAATAACCATAATTTGAGCCTGGCTTTCTCATAAATTTAAAGCAATTTCCCGATAATATCAGGAAAATATATGGCCTTTCTTGAGGTAGCAGAAGCACCAAATAAATCAACATTTTAATTGACTGGAAAACATTTGCCAGCATTTCAGATTTAATTTGTCTGATGAGATGGAGTCATACTGAAAACAGTGATGCAAGGAAGCAAGGAGAAAATCAGAACACAAAACCAAGCAGATATTAGACCATGAATACATACTAGTGAGTAATAACAACAAAAAGGAAAAGAGTCACAACCCTAATGCCCTATTCAGAAGCAGCCTACCTGGCACACAGCTTGACCAGAATCTTCAAGGACCAAATCTTTGACTTTTGTGGTTTTTCCCCCCAAATATACATTTTAATAAATGGGTAAAATAATACTACCTCTGAGCTTGTTGTTTTAAATGGGTTGAGAAATGCACAGAAGCCAAGTATGTGGTCATATGACATCCTTTCCATCTCAGGGCTTGTCCAAAGCACCTCTTGAGTGTCCTGGGAAAGGGCTTTTCCTAGCTGTGCTATCTGGGAGCTGAAGCAGTGGGGAATGTTTCTGAGAGTGAGTACTCTTCAAAACCCCTTTTCATACATGGGAAAACTGAGGCAGGCAGTAAGACGAGTTTCCCAGAATTAGATTACAAACTGAGGCAGGCAGTAAGATGAGTTTCCCAGAATTAAATTACAAACTGAGTCAGCCCTTTTGCAGACTTATAAAATTGCAGTTGAACCATGCTGGCAGTGTCTGTATTTGCTGACCATCCCCAGTAGCACCACTGGAGTATAAAGTGCCTTTTTTTGGAATGGAAACCACAAAGATCAAGCCCAAACTGAGCACTCGGCCATCAGCAGATCTGTGACAGCTTCTGCTGAACACCTTAAGGCATAGAACCACAGAATGGTATGGGTTGGAAGGTACCTTAAAAAACATCATCTTCCACTCCCTTGCCATGGGCAGGGACACCTTTCACAACTGGAGATTACTTCAAGCCCCATCCAGTTTGGCCTGGAACACTTCCAGGCACGGAGCAGCCACAGCTTCTCTGGGAAACCTGTGCCAGGGGCTCACCACCCTCACAGCCAGGAATTTCTTCTCAATATCCCATCTCACCCTGCTCTTTGACAATGGGAAGCCATGTGCCCTTGTCTTCTCACTCCATGTCCTTATTCAAAGTGCTTCTCCAGGTCTCTTGGAGCCCCTTTAGGCACTGGAAAGGGCTCTAAGGTGTCCCCAGAGCCTTCTCCAGGCTGAACATTTCCAGCTCTCTCAGGCTGTCTCCAGAGCAGAGAGGCTCCTGTCCTCTTCATACTGTGTGCCTTGGGATGGCTTCTCTCCACACCCTACAGCAAACCCTTCAGCACAAGCTGTTCTGGGAATCTCCATGGGACTGTGGCACTGCTAGAGCTGGGATTTGGCCTCAGCACCTTCCCTCCCCAGCCCGCTGGAATCCCATAGGACAGTGCATTCATTTGGAGAGGCACCAATCAAGCTGTTCAGCCCAGGAAGGTTAAGGCTGATGGTTCCTGAGTGGCAGCTCATGCTGGGAGACACATGACAGTGTCAGATCCACTGGTGGAGAGAGAGACTGAAAAATGGGAATAAATTACTCTTCCCAGAGTCTGTTTTTATTCCCTGCTGCTTCCTGTTCCTGGACAACTTGCAGTTGCTGCATTTCAATTTAAAATACTTTTTAAAAAAATCACTGGAAAGGGGCTAAATTGACTGGCTTTGCTTTGTTTTCCACAGAAGAGATGAGAGCTATTTTTAATTTACCTGTGTCTCTGCAATCATTACCTGCTTTCCAGCTGTGTTGCTAATGAGTGTCAGGACCTTCATTTTGCTACTGGAGAAATTGAGGCATGGGCAGTGACTGTGACATTCCCCAGGACATTGGTACGGATTATTCCTGGAATCTGAAATCCCTTTATCTGGTTCCTGTGCTTCAGCCCCAAGCCAGTCACACAGAAATTGCACTTGAGAGATAGTCTTACTACTTTTGCTCACTTCTCTGTATATGATTTTTCTTTAGGGTACTTATCAGGGAGAAACAATTGCAGAAGCAGGGAAGAGAGGAAGAGAGGTAATGTGGCAAATGGGCATGAGCACTAGGCCTCCTGACTGGTAAAGCAGAAAAACAGCATGTTTTAGACTGGTTTAGGTAGGAACCAGACTAAAAACTCCAAACAATATTTATGGATGCAGAACTCAGGAGGGTTTTCAAAAAAATAATCGTAAAATACATTTCCGCTTGCTGGAAAGCGGAATCAGGACTGCTTGAACAAGGGTGGCTTTTTTTGCATAGACTGAGTTGCAGTCCTGGATCTCTTTAGCCTAAAAGAGCCTACAATAAAGATGAAGAGAGACTATTTACAAGGCAGTGTAGTGACAGAACGAGAGGGAATGATTTCACACTGACAGGACAAGGGGAAATGGCTTCACACTGACAGAGGGCCGGGTTAGATGAGATATTGGGAAGAAATTCTTGGCTGTGAGAGTGGTGAGGCCCTGGCATATGTTTCCCAGTGAACCTTCTGGCTGCCCCATCCCTGGAAGTGTTCCAGGTCAAAATGGATGGGGCTTGGAGCAACCTGGTCTAACGGAAGGGGTTGTAACAAGATGATTTTAAGGTTCCCTCCAATTCTGGTTGCTCCATGAATTTATGATTCTAAAATCTCTCCAAATGTGTTCAGTGAAATTGCGCAGTCCCATCTCCAGTAAGCAAAACCCATGAATTCCAGAAGGATTTTATCTTCTGAGCAGTGAGCTAGAAGAAGTATCAACTGCCACTTCAATCCTCTGCCAATAATGTCATTACCCTCCAATGTATGGAGGGCTGAGGCTGTGGGCTGGCAGGGGCTTTTTGGTCAGGACTTACCCACTGGACTTACCTGGGAAGGTCCAGGTAAGGAGAGTTGGGCTCAGAAGGTAAGGTCAGGCTGAGAAGGTCTTCTCCACACAGCCTCTCCAAGCTGGGGGGGGTTCCTAGGAATCAGGGAGCATACACACCTGCAAAGAGAGTTGTTTCACTTCTTTGGTGAAACTTGTTAGAGTAGGTGATGCTCAGAGTAAGGTAGGTGGATGTGTGAACATGCTGAGGAGAAGTGAGGTTTTTGTCTCTTTCAAAAAAGAAAAGGGACTCTGTGGAAATTACAGAGTGACACATTATTAAGAGATACTGCTTTAGGTTGCAAATGCCTGTGTCTGAAATCTAGAAAAATGCTAAATTGAGATTTAAGGGCTTATGCAGCTCTAGTGGTGTGTGTTTGGCCAGCCCAACATTTCAGTCATGTCACCTTCCCCACAATGCTTCTTTCTCATTTAATGCCCAGAAATGATTTGGGACAATCCAAGCCTCAGGGGAATCGCACAGGGTGATCATCCCAGCATTTCCATGCTTGGCTACAACATTAAAAATATTGACTTAGCACCAAGTTTCCACTAACAAAACTATGGAGCCAGCCAGTGACAGCAAGAGGCAGCAGGACGTGGGTGCAAGGTGCTGCAGTGGTACACGATCATCATTCACAGGCAGCAGTGCGTGGGTTGTGCTGAGGTGCTGCTGCTCTGCTCATCTCTGACAAATATTGATATATTTAAACATAATCTGGAGTAGAAAAACACAACCAGATGTTGTCAGCTATTGGGTGACGGGATACCTGATAGCCATTCCCACTTCTCCAAGGGCTGACATTTACCTTGTGACACCACCACATCTCCACCCCAGGGGCTTTTCAGAACAGACCATGCTCTCCACAGCATGTTTATTTACCACCTCTCCACCCTCTGTCCAGCTGCCCCAGCTACCCACATTGGGAGGCATGGCCAGCACAGGGTTTGAGAGAGACATGGCAAACAGACAGTCTGGGCAAGAAAAATCACTACTTGGTCAGAAAGAAACAGATCCTGAACTCACAAGTACAAACCACTGTGGTTTGGAGTAATCCATGCCTTATGAGGAGTAAAAGGTTTTTACAACCATTTCCCCTCCCACCCTTGTAATTGCCCATCAGAGGTTCTGTTTTGTTTTGGTCAGAAGAAAGCATAGGTATGCTGTGGTGTTTCCTCTTCAAGGCCAGGCTGGACTGGGCTTGGAGCAACCTGGTCTAGTGGAAGATGTGCCATGGCAGGAGCTTGGGACCAGATGAGCTTTAAGGTCCCTTCCAACCCAAACCATCCCATGGTTCTATAATTCTCTTCCCCATCTTCTCTTCCCTATTTCTTCCCTATCTCTTCTACCTCCTTTCCACAGCAGCTCTCTCCTGTTTAGGAGCGGGAAGATGTTCATAACCAGATATTCTCACAGACTGAGAATGAGAGAAACCTCCCAGAGCTCGGACAGCTGGATTTGCAGCACGCAGGCTGGAACTCAAACAAGTGCCTGGGCATGACAGCTCTTTGCCATACCCACAGCAAACCAGCTCAGCAATACTACTTGTTGAATATTTGATATTTTGGTAGGAATTGAAAGAAATAGGATTAATCTGACAATATCCATCCAGGTCTATGCCCACTAACAGCAAAGGGGAAAACATCATAGAATCACAGAATNAGGATATGGCGAAATCACTGAGCACTGATTTTATTCTGAGGCAAACAACCTTCCCAACTTGTACATTTGTGTATAAATGACTACAATGAGGCAACACCACTGTGAACACCTGTGCATTTATGCACGGAGAAGATGCAGAGTTGCTGTGATCATAGACACAGAGATCCATTTTAAACAGACCCCCTGCTATATAAAGAGTGGCTCAACAGTCCCCCTTGCCAGATGAAAGGAGGAAATATTCACTGTCAAGCAACACCTGAACAACTCACCAGGCAGAAATGGCTCCAGGTACTTTTTATTACAGTTTTAAAGGATTTGTCAGTGCTGCCATGTGTGTAGGGTGAGAGGAGATGTGGATGGGGTGGCATGTGGTGGGATACACCACATACCAGGTGTGTGACAGCCCTAACTTAAAGTATAGCAATTTATAATCCAATGAAAAAGAACTGCAATGTGGCTTTAATTCATTAATTAATATTTAGCCTAAGCAGGCCAAGTCCTACAGGCTCCAGGGTATTTCTGCTCCAAGGGGTATTTGTCTGAAATTAAGTTTGTGGTCTTTGCAGCAGAGAGACAACAGTGTGTCAGATGTCACAGGCTGAAAATANTAGAATCACAGAATTGTTTAGGTTGGAAAAGCCCTCTGAGATCACCGAGTCAAACTGTTACTCCAGCACTGTCAAGCTTACCACATCAACAAAGCTTCTGAATCCCTCCAGGAACAGGGACTCCTCCACTACGTAGGGCAGCCTGTGGTAGGGCTGTACAACTATCTTGAGAAAGCAATTTTCCCTCATATCCAACCTACACCACCCCTGGCAAAACTTGCCATTTACTTTAAGTCAGAAATCTCCAAAACTGGTCAGTCAGGCCTGTAAACTGTGAGCCAAGGCTGCAGAGCCAGGCAGGAAAGCCAGGTGGACAAAGCAAATTCCACCATATAAAAGCACTGATGTGACTGGGTGGNAGAGTGGCTCAACAGTCCCCCTTGCCAGATGAAAGGAGGAAATATTCACTGTCAAGCAACACCTGAACAACTCACCAGGCAGAAATGGCTCCAGGTACTTTTTATTACAGTTTTAAAGGATTTGTCAGTGCTGCCATGTGTGTAGGGTGAGAGGAGATGTGGATGGGGTGGCATGTGGTGGGATACACCACATACCAGGTGTGTGACAGCCCTAACTTAAAGTATAGCAATTTATAATCCAATGAAAAAGAACTGCAATGTGGCTTTAATTCATTAATTAATATTTAGCCTAAGCAGGCCAAGTCCTACAGGCTCCAGGGTATTTCTGCTCCAAGGGGTATTTGTCTGAAATTAAGTTTGTGGTCTTTGCAGCAGAGAGACAACAGTGTGTCAGATGTCACAGGCTGAAAATATTTAGGGTTGACAAAGATCCCCAAGTTCTGCAGTCATATCCCAGAGAGCCAGTCAGAGCACAGGTAATGTCACTGTCTCTCACCCCAGCAAGGCAGACAGCCAGCATCACATCAGCAGTACAGCATAAACCTACAGTGAGGTGCTCCCAGGCCCTCACCTGGCACTCACCATCCCTTGCTTGCTCACGTAACCAGAGTGCACCATGCTCTCTTCACATGAGCAAGGACTCATGAGAAGAGGAAAACCATGAATGTATCAGGGAAAACATTAGGGCACACACTAGTTTTCTTGGGGCAACCATGACTCCACCCTGGAAGACACTGCTGGTAACACGAGGAGAAGCACAAGCTCTTGGCAGGAGCAGGTCTTGGTGAAAGGGTTTTAAAGAATTTTGGAGAAGGCTAAGCCTGCTCTTGGTGCCAACAGGCACCAAGGAAGATGATCCTTCAGCCAGCATGAGACTGGGAATTAATTCCCAGGTGCCCCTCCCTCCTCAGCCCAGTTTCCTGAGGACTACTAACACCTTCTGCTGTGCTTTGCTGCAGGGTCATGGTTCTCTCCTCTCGCCATTGCCATGATCACTCTGGGATTGCAGTGGCCACAGCAAGCTGACACCTTCCCAGCCATACCCCTTTCCAGCCTGTTTGCCAACGCTGTGCTGAGGGCTCAGCACCTTCACCTCCTGGCTGCCGAGACATACAAGGAGTTTGTAAGTGGCGCCCTCTGGGCATTTCCTCCACTTTGTCTTGATGGCTTCAGGACTGTGTAACAGGCACCTTTCAACTACTGGTGTCTCCTTTGTCCTCTTTTGATGAGGAGAGGTGTTAGCAGGATAGCACAGGTTAGGTCCCATCAGACTGGACCCTGTTTCCTCCCCTCAGCCCTCTGCCTCCCTACTCTGATCCTGCACATCCCTCTTCTCAGGACCATGGCTGCCCAGGACCAGCTGGGACATCTGGGGACTATGCTGGGCTGCACAGCTTAGTGACAAGACTTTCCTGTGTTGGTTACCTCCAGCCCTGGAGAGTCTGAGTGCTTAAAACTATCTAGTTCTTTCTGCTGACAGGAGCTGGCATGAGCTGTCACTTTGGCAAGAGCTGTCCTTTGGGGTCATTTACTCCTTGGGAGAACCTAGTTCAGATGTGGTTTGTGTTCACCTCACCACCTTGACTTACAAAGACCTTTAGGCCCAGTAGCTATTCTGCTAACAGGATATTCCTGCTTCCTACCTGCCAACCCTGTCCAAAGGCACCTCATGTCTCATTTATTCCTTGCAAAGAGTAACCATTCAGAACAGCTTGGAAAGTGTTTGATGTCTTCTCCAGCACATGGGCAATAGATCTGAATGTATTTGGGATGTCTCCATAGGAACGCACCTACATTCCAGAGGACCAAAGACACACAAACAAGAATTCCCAGGTAGCATTTTGTTACTCGGAAACCATCCCTGCTCCCATGAAGAAGGATGATGCCCAGCAGAAATCAGTAAGTTTTTTTCACCCCCAGAACAAGCACAGACCTGCCCGAAGAGCCCAGCTGTGCTTCACTGCGGGAGCAGAGGGGTTTAATCTGTGAGCACTTGGGTTCTTCATCCCTCTCCTCCCTTTTTGATTACTTGAACCCTGCATAAAGAAAGAAATACTTTTCTGGGCTGCACTATAAATCACATTCCCACCCTAAGCATGAGAAAAACTCTTGTATGCACAGGACACAGGTCTGGGTGGTGCTTCCCAGCCTGAAAACTTGGTGTGTGCTGAAGATGTAGAAGCAGTGGCATATCTCCAGGCATTCCAGAGGGAGCAGGACATGCTATCAAATGCCCCTGCACAGCTATGACCCTTTCTTGTCTTAATTTCAGGACATTGAGCTTCTTCAGTTTTCCCTGGTCCTCATCCAATCCTGGCTGACCCCGGTGCAGTACCTAAGCAAGATGTTCACAAACAATCTGGTGTTTGGCACCTCAGACAGAGTCTATGAAAAACTAAAGGACCTGGAAGAAGGGATCCAAGCTCTGATGAGGGTAAGTTGCAGCGTGTAGTATGACTATAGAATTGCAGAGATCTCCCAGTCAGAGTGCACTCAGCCCTCGCAGATCCAAAGACCATGAGAAATCCCACCACCTTCCATCTGAAGACCAGTGGCACCCTTAGGACTTTGTTTACCTTTAAATAATTAGATCATGATGCTGCTCACTGGGTTTCATCACTAGGGAGGATAAGAAAACACATAACAGATATTAGCACCCATCACAAAGCACTGCTGATCAGGAATCACAACAATTCACGCCCAAAGTCCTCCCAAACCCAGCAACAAAAAAATATATTCAGTTGTACTAACAGCAAAATAATGTTTGCTACATCTCCATGCAAAATACTTCCAAATGTGTTAAACTTTGTGATGATTCACAATATTTTATAAAAACATCTGTGTACAGATGGAAACCTGTCCTCTGGTGTTTCCCTCATACATTGATACAGCATCCAGAGGGCTGAAAGCTGAGAGGTGATCCTCTTCAAGGAAGAATTAATTGCAGATTCACAGAATGGTCTGGGATGGAAGGAACCTTAAAGCTTTTCTCATTCCAACCCCACGCCATGGGCAGGGACACCTTCAACTAGAGCAGGTTGTTCCAAACCCCATCCAACCTGACCTTGAATGCTTCCACAGATGGGGTAGCCACAGCTTCTGTGGGCAACCTGTGCCAGGGCCTCACCATCCTTATAGGGAAGAATTCCTTCCTAATTCCTACTCTAAATCTCTCCTCTTTTAGTAAAAACCATCCCCCCTTATCCTGTTTCTATATGTCCATGTAAAAAGTCAGTCTCTAGGTTTGCTGTAAGTCCCCTTTATAATCAACTTTATATTTGCTTTGTTGCTTTAAATGTTGATTTTGTGTCTTATCTATCAGGACACCTTTTTAGTTATGTTTATTCTGTAATTTAGTTTATCTGGCAGGTTCACCCTGTAGCTAGAGCTCTGAGACCTGCAGCTGTGAGAAATGAGGAATATTGTTTACATCTTCCAGCATTAAAATGACTCTGAAAGTCAGGCTCAGAGAGTAAACAGAGACCTTTCATCCTGACACTTCAGCAGGAGAAAGTAGGGATAGGTATCAGTAGCACCTCCAGATTTTTTGTGGGTGAGAAATTCTTGGCTGTGAGAGTGGTAAGGCCCTGGAACAGGTTGCCCAGAGAAGCTGTAGCTGCACCATCCTTGGAAGTGTCCAAGGCCAGGTTAGATGGAGCTTGGAGCAACCTGGTCTAGTGGAAGGTGTCCCTGCCCATGGCAGGAAGGTCTCTTCCAACCCAAACCAGTCTGTGACTTCACAATTCTGTGATTTTGGTCCCCATTTGGTATGTTCTTGGTCATTAGGAAATGGCACACAAAAACCAGCCAAACAATATTTCACCCATTTATGGCATCTTTTCCTTAACCAAAACCTTCCTGTTTGTGGCATCTGGTGACCACAGCAGGACAGAAGGAGTGCAGCTCTCAGCTCCAGATGTACATGGCTTGGGCCTTGGTTAGAGCTTTGTTTGCTGGCAAAGTGGGAGAAAAGAGATCTATTGGCTCAGTTCCCTGTCTCCTTGACAGAGAGACCCTGCAGCTTTCCCTTTATTTTAAGATCCCAAAGACACACTCCTCTCTTCCTGCAGCCCTGTGCCCAGCTCCCTTCCCACTGAAGCATAACCCCCACATTATTGCTCTTCCTGCAAACACACACACTGAAAAAATATGTTTGAAATATGCTTTAAGACTGGAGGGAGAAACACCTGACCTCTTTTAAAGTTCAAGGGAACTATGGCACTGGGCCTGTGGAAGATCATAGAATCACTGAGGTTGGAAAAGACCTCCGAGATCATCAGGTTCAAGACTGACCACTGCCTTGTCAACCAGACCAGAGGACTGAGTGCCATGTCCAGTCATTCCCTGAGCACCTTCAGGGACAGTGACTTCACCACCTCCCTGGGCAGTCCCTTCCAATGTTTGACAATCCTTTCTGTGAAGAATTGCTTCCTGATTTCCAACCTGAAACACTTTTGGCACAGCTCAAGGTTGTGTCCTGTTGTCCTGTCACTTGTTCCCTGGGAACAAGAGCCTGACTCTCACCTGGCTCCACCCTCCTATCAGGGAGTTACAGAGAGCAAAAAGGTCCACCCATAGCCTTCTTTTCTCCAGTCTGATCTCCCCCAGCTACTTCACCTGCTGCTGGTGCTGTAGACCCTTCCTAGCTCAGAGCTCAGTTCCTTTCTCTGGACATGCTCAAGCTCCCCAATGTCTTTCTTGTCAGGAGGGGCGCATAACTGCCCCTGGGACTGGAGGTGCTCCAGCAGTGCCCAGGACAGGGGTCTGTCACTGCCCTGGTCCTGCTGGACGCACCATGGCTAATGTAAGCCAGGTGCCACTGGCCTCATGCCCACCTGGACACACACAGGCTCATGTTCAGCCACTGTCAACCAGTATTTTCAGGGCCATTTCCAGCTACTCTGCCCCAGCCTGGAGCAGTGCATGAGGTTATTGTGACCCATGCTCATTCCCAGGCCCCCAGCACCTCTCAATCCTCTTGCAGGAGCTGCAGGACCGAAGCCCACGGGGTCCCCAGCTCCTCAAAGCCACTTATGAGAAGTTTGATATCCACCTGCGCAGTGAGGATGCTCTACTGCAGAACTATGGCTTGCTCTCCTGCTTCAAGAAGGACCTGCACAAGGTGGAGACCTACCTGAAGGTGATGAGGTGCCGGCGCTATGGAGAGGGGAACTGCACCATTTGACACCAGGGACAGCTCCGTTCCTGCTCCAGCCTCTTGCTGACCATGGCTGCCCTGCTCCTCTGAAAGAAAATTGGAGAATAAATCTGCTACTGCCAACATGTCTGCTTTATGGGGTGGGACAGGCTGGGAGGGAGGAGCAGGGTGGGACAGGGTGGATTTGGGGCTTGGGATGTGGATTTGGGACTAAGGAAGCATATTTGGAGCTTGGGGGGACAGGGGAAGCAGATTTAGGAGTAGACTTTTACTGGGGAATAGGTTTGGGACTGAGAGTAGCTGAGGAGCAATTTGGGAGTAGATTTGGGGCTAAAGAGTGAATTTGAGTCAGAGGAAGGTGGATTTGGAATTAGGAGGTGCAAATTTTGGGGTGTGGATTTGGTGCTGAGGATAGATTTGAAACTAGGGAGTGGATTTTGAGTTGCAAGGGATAAAGTTGGACCAATACCTGTGTAGCTGGGACTGATGGTTTGATTTAGGCTGAAGGAACAGAGTGCAATAAATCATAAAGTGCAAGAGAAGGTAGAATGGGCTTGTATCCCCAAAGAAGACTTTCCAGAGACATCTGTTTGGAAAAGGTTCTGGGAAAAGGTCCTGCTGTGGTTGTTATCTTTATTTTCTGTATGAAGGTGGTGAAGACCTGGCAAAGCTACTCAGAGAAGCTGTGTTTGCCCCATCCCTGGAAGTGTTCACAGCCAGGTTGGACAGGGTTTGGAGCAACCTGGTCTGGTGAAAGGTGTTCCTTCTCAGGACAGGGGGGTGGAATTGAACAATTGTTCTAAGCCAGTCCAATGTAGGATTCTATGCTGTGGTTCTCTGAGTGTGGCATAGTCTCTTAGTGACAGACATTCCATCCCCAGAGCCCTGGTCCTGCTCCCAGCTGTGACATGAGCACTGCCACAGCAATGTCCCAGCTCTGCCTCCTTTGTCACCAGGAGACTCCAGGCAGTCGTGGCTCAGACCTGCTCACACATCCCTTGTGTGTACTGCTCCTGCTGGCCTCACTACAGGCAGTGGTCCCGTGCCCGAGGCGCTCCGGGAAGCCCTTCTGGCACCCTGCATCTCCCATGGTGTCAGCTCCTGGACTGCTGCCCTGCTAGCCTGACCACTGTGCCCCCAGCCACCAGTGGATGGGAACTCATCATCTTGTAAGCACCCACTGGCCCACAGAGCTCCTTCAGTTTCTTCTCCTCAGCTTGTTCTTGCTGGTAACCCCTCCTGGGACAGCTGGGAGAGCCTGGCAGAAGATTTGATAGTTCTGGGAGGCTTGTGCTGCACAGAAGGGTGAAACCAGGTTGGCCATGCTGTGGGATTTCCAGGCAAACCCAGCTCTTACTTCAGCAGCAGAATTTGCAGGGAAATGTTTTCCTGAGGGGTGACAGCGTCAGTCATTTCTTTGTAGCGATTTCACCGATGTCAGCTTTTGACTATTAGAATATTGCATGTATGCATTTGACATCTTAATCAACCCTTCCAAGGACACTGGAAGGGTCTGGACCAACATCCTCAACTCAATTTGATGCAGCAGCTCTGATTCTGAGAAAATGTCCTGTCAAACCCTTGTTCCTCTCTGTAGTGGGTTGACTTTGGCTGGATGCTAGGTCAATCCAGCTGCTCTGTCACTCCCCTTCCCAGTGGGGCAGGAGAGGGAAAATAAGACAAAAAACAGCTAGTAGGTTAAGATAAGGTAATTTACTAAAGCAAAAATAAAGCAAAGGTTTTTGCATATATAAACAAAGGGGAAGAAAGTTTAATCTCTACTTCCAGTGTCCAGTCTCTTCCCCAAAAGCAGGACTTCACACACACAGCAGTTGTCCTGGAAGGCAAATATTGTAGAATAACAAATGCCCCTGTTATTCCCCCCTCCCTTAGCTTTTGTATCTGAGCTGACAGCATATGGTGTGGAATATCCCCTTGGGTAATTTGGATCAGCTGGCCTGGTTCTGTCCCCTTCCAGGATCTTGCCTACTCCCAGCCCCTTGATGGGGAATGTTAGAGAGATAGCACTGCTCAGCAGTACCCAAAACACTGGTGTGTTATCCACACCTTTCCAGCTACCAGTGCAAGACACAGCACTGTGAAGGCTGCTATGGGAACATCAACTCCATCTCAGCCAGATCAAATAGTCTTGCAATAAAAGATAAAACAGCTACCAACCTTGCCTCACAGATATTCCTGGATCACCAGGACTACAGCAGTTCTCCCATCACTGTGAATTCATGAGGGTCATAAGGCTCATTTACATTTTTTGATCCATTTTGGACCAGCCTGGGGAAATATGCAACTCAGGAAAGGTAAGTAATGGAATCCTGAGTGGTTTTGGAATCCTTGGATGTGTAAATAAGATTTTATGGCAAAGATGTTTTGGGTTTTTCTCTTTAAAATGCTTAAGCTCTGTGCCATTTAACTCTGAGACAAAGGTCATCAGTGAAAGTATTTCACATTCAAGTATTCACATTCAAGTGTTTCGCATCTGTCCTGGTTTTGGGTGGGATATGGATAATTTTGCTCTTGGGCTTTTGATGTTCTCCACTATAAGGCAAAAGTAAAGGTGAGTCCATTCCTTTTTTCTTCTAATCCAGACCACAAACATTAGCATCTTCTCAGTTGTTCCAGCCTTCTCTTTCCCCTGAATCTGGTGGCTTATTTTGCACAAAAATACTATCTGGGGGTAATACCTTCCAGTCCATCTCTGCTCCATTACCTCAACATGGAAAAGCCATTTCAGGATGTTGATTTTGTTATACATCTTTCATACGGGATAAATTATTAAAGCAGATTCATACAAAATGAAAGACATTTTATATAGGAAAGAAGTCCTGACAGTAACCTAGATATGCCACAAAAACTGACTCAATGAGTAGGAAAATCTGCCCCTTGCCAGAGCAAAGTAGGTTAAATTATGAAAGATGCATAAGGTAGGAGGAATGAAGTGACTGAAATGACAGAGTAGAAAATAAACACATCAAGGTAAAGGAAACAAAAGATAAAAGTCATTGGAGGAGAGGAGGAGTGAATAGGGGTTAAATAACTGAGATTAGAATTTATAAGAGTCTTGAGGAAATAAGGAGCATAAGTCATCTAGGAATCACTAGTGGAGGGGACGGAACCAACCAAACTCAACATGATATTCCTGGCATTAAAAAGAGCTGTTGGATATTTTGTGCCTTGAAGTTGAATTGCCCCAAACCAAGGGGCCAAGAGGCATTTCTGAGACAAAGGCCAGGAAGAGGATATTTATTCAGCACGCCGGGTGTGCAGGGGAAATCTCCTCCCAGTGCACAGTACACAGCAATTTACAGTGTATGGTCATACATTATATTATATTATATTTATAGACTGCTTCATGCATATTCCTTTTTTCCTTAGAAAATGTGTGGTTAGGCAAACTATTTCTTAGAACTCATCGTTTTCATTACATACCCAAAGCACAGGCACAGTGCACTCTGGCGGTGCACTGAGGAAGGCTCTGCATCTTCCTCAGTGGTCCTTTGATGAAGGCTGGACGTCTTCCTCCCCATGACCTTATCATCTTTCTCCCCTGGAGGGCATGTGCAGTCTCTTGTTAGCTGTTCCAGTGATTTCCTCACTGGTCTTAGCACGCTTTATGCTTTATTATTTTCAAGTTTTCTTCCCTACTTCTTGCCAAGTTTCATCTAGCTTATATATTGGTTAAAATTGATCTTATTCTTGCTCAAGAACACCTAGGCACAATACTTTTAACCTTTTCAAAATAAGGAATTTGTTTTACATAAGTAAGCACAAGAAATTAGCATAAGTAAGTACTTAGCACCTGGTGGTAACCTTCTGTCCCTGTCCTACTTTCTCTGTGTTGTTCTTTTCCCCTCTCTGTTTGACTTTCTATCTTTCTCTGGTCAGGACACATACCCATCCTTATCAATAAACAGTTATCACATGTAATATCTGGCTTTTTTGTTCTTGATTTCATCTGAGAAGTCTGTTAAAAGGAACGTTCCATGGTTTCCCTTACAGTGGAGTGCAACAAGAACATAACCCATAAATCAAAAGCACAGATAAAACAATCTCAACAGTTTTGGTTACTTTACACCAGAGATGCTGTTGGCCTCAAATCCTGATTGAATCCTCCCTCACTTCTGCCCTGGTCTTTGATGGATCTGTCTGGGAGCTCTCCTTAGCCACTGAACAACATCAGCCACTGCCTCATTAAAAAGAAATAGCCCATAAATAAGGAGCTTTGCAGTGTTAATCCCTGCCCATGCTGCCAGTGCTGCTGGTGAGTAAAGCATCTCCAGTGTGAACTTTATACATCTCCTTATCCCTGGGCTGTTTCCTGAAAAAAATCAGCAAATGCCCTCAAAGTTGAGGCCTGAAGTCTACAAAGGATGAAGCCCAGTCTGAAACACTCTCCCAAGCACTTTCTTCTTCTTACTTTTTCAGTACTGCTGCTTGTCTTCTCTAGGGGATATATAACCCCTGGAACAGTATTATTACCCAGCTCGTGGGTGGAGGAATAGAAAACTTTGCCGCTTGCTTCTATCTGCCTGCATTCCATTAATTTCTGAGTTTGAAATACTACTTTTCGTTCATTGCTCTACTTTCTAGTGTCCTGCGTTGCTCTTATTTCAGCCTTGGCTTTTTTTGCTTGGGGATTTCCTCCTCTCCCTCAGCCTTACACATTTATACCACTACTGACACAAACCACAGCCAAGGCTGAAGAATGTGCCACATACACCACGGATAAAAGCAGGCATGCAACATTCAGCAGCACTGAATTAAGCTTGCTGATGGGAGGATAATTCCTACTATCATGTGTATTTGAGTAATACCTCAAGATAAAATCAAGATGAGCAGGTCACAAAATTAGGGAAACTCCCAGCTGCAAAGACTTTGTAATCTAAAAGGAAAACCGAGGCAGGAAATAATCTATAATACATGTGCATGAGCAGTGCAGTTATTAACTTAATTATTTTTGAGAGTAGGAGGAACCTGACAACATAATATGTAGGGAAAGAAAAGGCAATGGAACAAAAAGTGGAAGGAAGCATGTGTCTAAGGATAACAGCTGACACCAAGAGGGAGGGGAGAGAAATAATAGAAATTGTATTGGAGAAATTATTAATTTTTCTTAATAAGCTGTAAATATTCTATCTTGTGGCAAAATAAAAATTTTATGGTGATAAGGAGGTGATTCTGGCCTGCATCCCCATAGTGTGGGCAGCTGAGGAGGGGAGAGACTCTGCCCCATTCAAGAGCTCCCCACCTGCAGTGCTACATCCATCTTTGGAGTTCCAACCTTAGAAGGACATGGAGCTGCTGGAAGAAGTCCAGAGGAGGCCATGGAAATGCTCCAAGGAATAGAGCACCTCTGTTATGGAGGCAGGCTGAGAGAACTGGAGGTGTCCAGACTGGACAAGAGAAAGTTCTGGGGAGACCTTAAAGGCCCTGCCAGTGTCTAAAGGGACCAAGAGAGCCAGAGAAAGACTTTGGACAAAGGACTGGAATGACAGGAAAAAGGGGGATGACTTCACACTGCCAGAGGGCAGGGTTAGATGGGATATTGGGAAGAAATTATTGGCTGTGAGGTTGGCAAGACCGTGGTACAGGTTGCCCAGAGAAACTGTGGCTGCTCCATGCCTGGAATTATTCAAGGCCAGGAGCAAGCTGGTCTAGTGGAATATGTCCCTGTTCATGGCAGGGGGGTGGAATGAGATGCACTTTAATGTCCCTTCCAACCCAAACCATTCTGTGATTCTATGATAAGTCAGAATACTGCAGTACTATATGAAATGAAATTAGAATTTTAGGGTTTTTTGGTTTGTCTGAAATATTGTACCCAATCTGGTAGACAAACGTGTCAGAATTTACACAAATGTTACACAAATTATTTCCTCTGCCTTGGTTTAGGGCCGCATTTAAATCAACTCTAGTGCTTCAAAAACCTACCTCTGAAATATCTCACCTTCTGACGTCAGACACATTTCCCTACATTTTCCACTGGTACAATGAAAGCTGGTGGCCACTTGTTCCTGCTCTCACTTTCTGGGAACTGAATAGACAGACAAAATATGTGTCTTTTGGTGCATGTTTGGGTTGTTTTTTTCTGCCTCTGGCAAAAATCAGATACTGATTGAAGAACAAGCCTCTTTTTCTCAAGTTTTCCACTGTGGATATTTGGGTTACTATCCATAATTATGTACAGATAAGATCTTTGACTAACTGAACATCAACAGCTCCAGGGAAGTAGAGCAAAACCTCCTGCAGGCAACCAACATCTGGCACTCGACCTTTGGACTGGTCTCCTCTCTAATAATTGTGCAATCATGGCAATTATATACAATAACAATTAATTACTTAATCATGTATAACAAGGATCTTTGAGCTGCTGAGTGAGGCACACAGTGCAATTATTCATAGGCATGTAATTTCCATCTCTTTGTAGTAAATATTTAATTAGCTACAATTAGTTACTCCTCCCCCTCACATGAATTTGCTGTTTGCTGAGATAACTCAAGCTGGACATCTGTCTGGTAGTGAGTTATTTCTTGCATCACTGAGGTGGTGTTCCCAGCTGACAATAAACATCTTACCCTGCGAGTGAGATTGAAGGAAGATAAGCTCAAATTTCTCTCAACACTTTCACAAAGCAGAAGTCTCCTGCACATATCCTGGAAACGTGTGAGGCTTTTTCCTGAAGCCAGAGCTACACTTTGTGGTTACTCTTTCGGATGCTGAGTGAAAGGACTCTATGTGTGATTGACTCATCATCAATTGGTGTAAATTATGTTGAGTTCTAATCTATACTATTACTTTGCTAGCTATAATATAGGCATGTTTGTTTTGAACTGTTTTGTGGATATCTATTAGTAGTTCTTTGTTTTAACCTGTGTAGTAACTCTGTTTAGGGCCTTTTATCTTTTAATCTTCTGTCTAATCAATCAATAACTCATTTTATAATAGATCTAATTAGCCATTCCTGAGAACTTGCAAGCCAGAGCTTTTTTAGGTGCAGGTTGTCTGAGTAAAGGTGCTGCCAAAAATCTGAACCCAAGGCAGAGATGGTCTAAAGGTCTCACTTGATCTATAACAGGTTGTAGAAACACAGTCGTGACAAATATTCCTCTGTATTTTATTCTTTTAACGAGGAGGGTCTTTCCAACCTTCTTTCTACCAAAGAGAACTCCCCACAATGTGAACATTAGGAGGAGGAGAACAATAATGCAGATGAGAAGGATGAGAAAGAGGATGTGTATCATGGGCTTGCATTTTCACTTTGAAATACATTAATGGCTTCTCCAACCCCAAGGCAATTTTCTTATGAGCTAGAGCCACCAAGACAAACCCTCTGGATTTGAGGGACTCACGGANTGTATTTTATTCTTTTAACGAGGAGGGTCTTCCCAACCTTCTTGCTACCAAAGAGAACTCCCCACAGTGTGAACATTAGGAGGAGGAGGAGAACAATAATGCAGATGAGAAGGATGAGAAAGAGGATGTGTATCATGGGCTTGCATTTTCACTTTGAAATACATTAATGGCTTCTCCAACCCCAAGGCAATTTTCTTATGAGCTAGAGCCACCAAGACAAACCCTCTGGATTTGAGGGACTCACGGAGTTCTCCCCACCTCCAGTGAAGTACCTGCTTTGCATAACTCATTTGTGAAGGAAGAGCAGTCTTTTGCCTAAAGTCACCACCTTAGGAAAGTAAACCTAATCTCAGCTCTAAGTGTTAGAACACTTCAGCCTAAACCTAGAAATATTTATTGGAGTATGCTGAGCCACTGCCTTGCTGGAATTGCAGTCTGGGGACTCCATGCCAGCTGTACAGGACAGGCTGTAGAACTGGATTGTATCTCCCATTCCATGCATCCCATAGGAATCACAGTGCTTGGAAAAGAACTCCAAGATCACCAAGTCCAATCTTATTAACAGATAGAACCACACCCAGAAAAAAAGCAACATACAGAACAACCATGAGTTGACCAAATTTTTCCTAGATTGCCAATTGTGAACAACCCCACAATTTTTCAATAAAACATTTTTTACATAATAAGCTGAAAAGAAATACTAATTTCTCAGCAAGTTTTGATGTCTTGTCCACCATTTGATAAGGACTCTAGAACACCTCTCCTAAGAAGACTCAGAAAGTTGGTGCTGTTCAGCCTGGAAAACAGAAGCTTGCCTGGTTACCTCAGAACATCTTCCAGTATCTGAAGTGGCCTACAAAGAAGACAGCGAGGAACTCGGCATCAGGAAATGTAGTGATAGAACAAGGGCTTGGACTGAAGGAAGGAAAATTTGGGTTAGAAATCAGGAAGAATTTCCTCTTTATGAGGGTGGCAAGACCCTGGCACACATTGTGCAGAGAAGCTGTGGCTGCCTCACTCCTGGAAGTCTTCAAGGCCAGGTTGGATGGGGCTTACAGCAACCTGGTCTAGTTGAATATGTCCCTCCCCATGGCAGGGCAGTAGAAGTGGATGATCTATAAGGTCCCTTCCAACCCAAACCATTCTGCTATTTGCCTTAAATGATACCTAAACTGGCAACCAATTTGAATATTAGCAGCCTCAGAAGAAGGTCTGAAATATTCATGGCTACAGCACAGTGACAAGGGAATCTGCAAGATGTTGCACAAGGTGTGCCTCACCTGGCAATATCCAAACACAAGTTCCTGACTTTGGAATTTGGAAGTGGTTAAGAATTTAAAGTGCATTAAATATTCCAAGGATCTTTGAAGAGAGTTGTTGCTTATATGCACTAGCACTCTGGCATAATCTCTTTAATCCATTGTGATACTCCCATAAGCTATGGATATGAATCTATCTCTGTTGCCCACATAAAATAAAGAGGCCTTTACAATCAGCACTGCTTCCCACCTATGAATGAAGGGAGAATCGGACACATTTTTTTCTGTAACTTTACTATACACTGTACATAAATCAAGGCGCACACATGCTAACTGCATGACACAATAACTTCAAAGTGCTTGAGAGACAACAGAAGTTGCCATTCAGCTCTCATCATCAGCCTTATTTTATGCCAGCCGGACAATACACATTTCATGCGGACGATACATTTGCTCCAGCTGCTGCTCAGACGGAAGTTCCTGAATTCATGTGATCTTGCACTAAAGTACTTGGTTCTTGTTCTGTAGCACCAGTGGTTTTTTCAGGAGTCCTGGAAGCAGAGAAAGAGCATCATTGCAAAGCTATCAGAGCAATCAGCTGGCCCATCACAACAAAATGCCACCCCTGAGCTGGACTTTGCCCCATGACCAATGGCTCTGCAGAGTGTTCCCCAAGCAACCACATGTTTGGTATGTCCCCAGGCTGGCTGGTGAGTGATCCTGTTCCCCGCAGGGAACTGGTCCAAAATCCATAAATGTCCACAAAACCTGTGAGGACTTGGGCTGGACTTTTGGGTTTAACTGTGACCAGGATCATGTCGACCACCAGCTACAAAAAATGCTTGCCAATTGATTATAACCTGCATCGAACAAACACCTTGCTGTAAAATTGTCTCACAAAGAAGCAGTTTGTTTCCCTCATGACGGGTGGTAAAAGCCCTGTCACAATGAATCCGAGCTCTTGTGCCACTCAGGAAGTGCCTGGAACCTGTTAAAACAACCAGCAGGAAAGTAAGCCCAGCTAATATATACTAACCCAAACTTGAGAGGACCCCTTTTCGATACCCCCAGGAGACACCAGGAGGTGATGGTGGCACCAAGGTACTGAATGCCTGTCAGGGTCTCCTTTGTACCTGGACAGTCTTGGATGGCAGCACAAAAGAACAAAGGCATCCTGGAGTTAGGGTAGATGCTGCCAGTAGAAGCTCTGGACACGTGTTGGAAGGAAGGCTGGTTCTTGGGAAAGCAGAGAGGGAGGGATGGGAAAGGAAAGACCTGTAGGGAATGAGGTAATCAGTCTTCATTAGGAAAGAGGAGGAGGATCTCTGGGGATGAGGAGAGACATGGATGGATGGGAATGGGTCTGTGAGGTTGCAAAAAGAAAGCAGTTGATGCACAAGAAATCTGCTGAGATTTAATCAAAATGGACAGCTTTAGATGGTGGTTGTATCAAGGGACTGTGGACATCCCCATTTGTCCCCCTTGCATCATTTTTGTGCAGGGAATGGTTTCAGGTTAGAGAAGGGGAGGAGGGGATGACACCATGGAGTGGCTGGTTACAATTTTCTTGGTCTATGAAATCAGCCCAACCCAGACATGAGAAAAAACATTTCTGTGTGAGAGGCTCGTGTGACAGGACCATGTGAAGAGCCCTGGCAGTACAGCTTTCTCTCAAATACTCATCCTCACCTTGCCATTTTTGTTTACTATGAAGAGACATTTACCGTCAAAAGCTGTTGGCAGAGGTTGGTAGGAAATATCCTGAGTTCGTTCTGCCCAGTAGTTCCTATGGGAATGAGGCAAGCCCAGCACCACAAAGCAAAGGATTAGGGGGAAAATGCAAAGCAGCTTCTCTTTGGAAATATGCCCCACCGTCAGCTTGACGAGGTCCATACTGCTGATGCACAGGAATCTGCTAGGACAGGACCCATTGCCTGGTCTCTGGAGAAGGCTGGAGATGCCTGCACATCATTCCCAGTGGAAATGCTGCTCAAGGGCACCTACGCTTCCAGTTTGAAAGCCATCAGCAATTACTCCACATGCCAAGCACCTCTTCACACCTCATTTAGTGAGAGAGGATGCAGGAACTATGGGGCATGATCTCAGATTGTTCTGTGACAGCGTTCTGTGATGATCCAGGTTCAACCCGATCCAGGTGGGTCAACACCAGAGCCATCCCACCTGTTCCTTGGAAAAAACCTTGCTCTTGCTGCTACCCAGCATTTCAGAGGAGAGCTTTGAAAGTAAAAAATCATCTCTCCCTGGAGCAACATGAGCTGTTTTCAATCCACCATTTTCATGAGCCCTTGCTAGAACCCCCAGGGGAATTCCTCCATCTCAGCAGCACCAGGGTGGTCCCTCCCTGTTGAGACAGTCAAAAAGCTGCTGCCTGCAGTGTGTGATCTTCCTTTTAACCTACTGGCTCTTTTCCCATGATGGCATGCCTCCTTCAGCCATGGATTTCATGCCTGAGGAGAAGAAAGAGATTGTGTTCCATCTCATCCCCTGGCTTCCTCTTTGTTTGCATGAATATAGAGAACTGTGTGGTTGTCCATCCAAGCCTGTTTTAAACTGGAAGGAGTGTGAGGGGTAGGTAATTACATTATTTCCCTCCAGAGTTGGTATTCAGAAACAACAGAGCATGCACAGCAGAGAACAACCATGGCTGTTCTCTGCTGGGCTGCACAGTGAGGTCCAGCCCTAAGTACCAGCCTTGGGAAGAGTGAGCTGGCAGTGTGCAAATTGGAGAGTTGAAAGGAAAGCCTGATCCTGAAACATAACAAGCCCCAACACACATGCAGTAACATTTATAAATTATCTTTTTTCAAGCCAGCTGAGGAAAGAGTTTGGAGATCTTTGCCCTCATGAGGGCTGCTGATGACAAGCTGTTGGGTTCATTTTGTGAGAAGGTGAGAAATGTAGAAGAGATGAATTGGAGGTGACAGATTTCTCCTCCTGTTATGTCTGAGAGAGGTGCAGAAAGAATAGGAAATTCAGCAGAAGTTCATTTCCCAGCAGCAGCACAAGGTGTCTGAAAGTAACTAGGGGTGTTCATGGGCCACCATGAGCACACATGGTGTCATCTTCTCTTTGTTGGTCCTGGTATAACTACATGGAGCTGTGATTTTTGTGACTGGGGGTCTTAACTTGTCTCTGACAGCTCCAGCAATATTATCCTGTTGCTCACATCTCATCCCTGTTCCTCTATGAATTCACATCTTGATGTTTTGGTGATCTCATATCAAAATGAGCTGATGACTTGTATTCTCTTCTGAAAAATCACTTTAATTAAAGCAGTTTAGCTATTTGGGAGCTGTTATGAGTTTGTGTAAGCACACAGAAAATTAAAAGCTGCCTTTAAGAGAACCAAAAGCGGCAGGAATCCTCTACCAGTAACTCAGAAACAGCAAACAACCTCAGGCACAGAACTTTAGTGCTGAAGGAACATTTTAAAGAAAAAAACCCTGAGAAGTCTGTCCTTTCTTTCCCAGAGAATTCAGGTGAGGACACAGCTCCTATCTGTGGAGGATAACCTTTTGGTTAGTGCCCTTATCCAGGAAAACACTGGCAGTTTCATGGTCCTCAGAAGATGGAAACTCATTGATTTCTGGGCAAATGCAATGTCCAGTTAGATTATGAGTAGATTACAAGTCACTACTTTTTTCTGAATGCTGTGTTGCCCTTTGTGCACTGACGCTTGTTGTCTTTACAAAGCAACAACAAAAATACAAATAATTTTTGTCCTGAAAAATGGTCTTAATTTGGTACTTTATAATTGGTCTCAGTTGCATTATTTGGAAAAGGCACGTCAAGCAGTAGAGGTAACACTGAATTGTATCAGGGAAGTACAGAAATTCAGCCTTGCTCTACATCTCAGCAAGCAGAGGGGTTGCTGTCCTTGCAAAGGTACACATGAACCTGTTTGGAGCCAGCAAGATCTGAAGAAGAAAGTGCCTGGCTGCAAAATCTGGCTTGATGTAGGTATGGACTGAGTAAAAAGGAACTCAGCTCTTTAGAGTTCAAACCAAAGCAGTAGATAGGCAAGCTCTTACAGAGCTCTGCTAGCAGACATCTAGATGTTAGAAGACTTCTGCACGCCTCCAAGTGAGATGAGTACCTGAGCAGCTTGGAAGAACCATGGTCTCAATACTAGTCAGTCCCTAAACTGCAGCTGAGATTTTTTCAGTGCTTTTTTACTGGTGAAATCTAGAGCTCAGAGGAGGAGAAGGCAGCAGCACTGTGGAAGCAAGACAAGTGGAAGTAAATCATGGTGGCACATAGGAAAGGATGCAGGATATCACCTACATCAAGGGATTGATCACCTTTCCCAATGCCTCCTTACAGCACCTACACCAAAATTCCTGCAGCCTGGAGATGTCAGGCACAACCCAGCTGCAAGCCTTGCTTGTCCTAGATGGCATTTCCAGGCTCCTCATTGAGGATTTGAGCTCCTCATAATTTCATCTTTTCTGTCTGCTCTTGCAGACAGGACAGGACAGGAACAGGCACTGAAGGAAGCTCAGGGGGCTGAGCACTGATTGATCCCACTCCCATCCATGTCCACCACAGTGCTTCAGGTTTGCCTCTTGTTAGTTTCTCAGACCTAACTCCTGCTGATGGCCCATGAAACCAGATTGGTGACCATGCTCTGAGCTTGCTCAGTGTGACCAGGAGTCTCCTTTGCTTTCTGGCAGGCCGATGTCACACCACGGGCAGTGAGGGTCACTGTAAGGGTAGAGGAACCGAGCTGCTCCAGCAACTTTTCATGTTTGTAAGGAGCACCTGGGAAGAAGCACCATCTCCATGTGCACCAACAGCTCCAGCCAGCACTGACCAAACTAGCACTATGAGGCAATAAATTAGGACAAGGAGGCAGCAAGGAGCCATCTAAGACTGAGTCACAACTGGATCTTTGATGTACTCACAGGCAGAAGGGACCATGGACAGGTCTAGTCCTCGCCTGGGATGAAGGAAGTAGATGTCCAGGGTACCTTCTGAGCCACAGGAATCCTCCTGGGCATCCATCTCTGAAACATGCTAAGCCAGCTTTTGCTGATTCCCCTGAGAGATATTTCTTCTTGGATTCCCACTGACACATCTCTGCCCACTGTTTCCTTTTACAGGGGAATGTGGTTCCTTTACCATCAGCTGCTTCTCTGGGCTACAAGATTTCTCCTTCATTCTCCTCAGCTGCTGCATTTGTTGAGCCACCTGGCAGCACAGGACATCTCTGCAGGAAGCTGGAGAAAGGCCAAACTCTTTCATCAGATGCAGCAGAATAACAAGGGACAGAAGATCCTGCAGCTCTGAATGTGCCAGGCTCCTACACTGACAACAAAGTTTGTCCCTGTGGCTGTAAAAAAAAAAAAAAAGAAACAAAGGTACCAGAGGACAAAAGCATGAGCAATGTCATCCTAAAAGACAGACAGATCTGTGGAAGCAAGACCAACTGCTTGACTGGCCACCAGGACAGACACACAAGGCACTTACAGACACATCTAGTGAAGTCACCAAGAAAGGAGAGAGAGAAGGGGCAGTTGGTAGGTGAGGTATCATTTATTCAAGCAGTGAGTGACATCACACAATACAGGCAAAGAAAGACGGTCTCTTACAATCCAAGAGAGATGGGACATGAGACAGTAACTGAGGGAGGATGGGAAGGAGAAGGTCCTTGGTGGAGCTGGGTATTTGGGGTGATATGGAGGGGAAAGGTGTTGGAGGAGGAGAGGTGGGAGAAAGCAAAGGATTGGAGAAGCAGCTGTGGGACAGACAGAAAAGGTGGCAGAGGGGATAGAGGGAAAATTATTCTGAAGGCAAGAAGGAATGGTGGTGCAAAAGGTGCCAAGATGGGGAGGTGAGGGCCCAACAGACTGCAAGGGAAGGAGCTAATGGGGAGAGATCTCTGATCAGCAATGAATCTTGGGGAGAGGGGAGAGAGCAGGGGCAAGGAGAGCAGACACTCACTGTCCTCAGCTCCAAAGCACTATCTGTTTCATTAAATTCAGGGTACACTGGGGGGTTGTGTCCCTGCTGATAAATCACAGGATCATAGAATTTTTTGGGTGGGAAGAACTTTTAAGATCCTCTAGCTCCAACCCCCCTGCTATGGGCAGGGACACCTGCCACTAGACCAGGTTGCTCCAGCTTCAGTACAACCTGGCCTTGAACACTTCCAGGGATGGGGCAGCCACAGCTTCTCTGGGCAAATCTCTTGGGTCCAAATAAGGTGGCTGTAGCTGAACTAGTCTTCAGTTGGGTACTAAATCCCGAACCAAGCCAAGGAGCAGGTGAGTCCAATGGCCAGGGGCTGCTCTCCGTATTTCTTTGCCTTGACCATCTGGTACTGGAACCATTAAGAGCTTATGGGTGCTGTTAACTGACGAGAACTGACCCATCTGCCACCCATCATGTGCCATGCAGGGTGCTCCTCACTCTTTGATGTGACCCAGTTCTCCAGACCTCTTTCAGAGCTAGAGGACACATTGGTCTCCTCAAGAAAATATGGAAACATCCAGCTTTGTTTGGGGGCTTGGGGCTGTTGCATGCCACAGGCTAGGTTGGGGTGGGCAGAGGACAACAAAGAGGGTTCTGAAATGCTTTCCCCTTCCCATCTCTCACACCACTGAACACATTGAAAGCAGTCAGGGCTCTCACATATCACTAAGATCTGCCACTGCCTTCGATCATTTTTCTGGTGGCTGGTTCTTGTTGTAGGCTTCCATGGAGTAGACTGCCTGAAGGGCAAGCTGGCGTTTTAGAAAGCATAAAGATGCCTTCAATCCACTAGTAGGATTTTCTTTTATTCTTGCCTCACATGTCCTCTGCATGGCAGTCAGGATTAAGGAGTTGTTCCTAAGGCACCCTGCAACAGAAATTAAGAGTGTTTACAAGCAATTCAGAGTTCATGACAGACCACCAGTCCTGAAGTACTCAGATCTGTGTTAATCCCTCATTGCACACCCCTGAGCTTGGAAGTAGACCCAGTGGCATTAGTGGAATTACTCCCAACCCAGAAAACTCAGGTGAATAAGGGCAAATGGAAGTGAGGTGGAAATTCCCCAGTTGAAACAAACTTACCGTGACACTTCTGGAATAAGACAGAGCAGAAGCCCATGTCTGAACATCACAATATTTTCCAAATGTGGAAAAGATACTGTTCTTAGAGATGAGCACATCCGTATCATCGTGTTTATACTCGAGAATTTCTCATTCCTGTATGGCTCCTCTTCTTGATCTGATGTCACTGTTGGGGATGGTTGCTATTTCTTGGATGTTGGGAGGTACAAGCTATGTCAGAAGCATCTTCTTAAAAAGTCTTTCTCTCCTGCACTGGCACATCTCTAAATAAACCCTAAATCAAAAGAATATAATGACACAAGAGGCTGCATTTGTATAAGGGCTGATATGTCAGCTGATGAAACATCCTTTTACCAGTCAGGGATGTAAAAATGATAACTGAGGTTTTTGGAGGGAGCAAAATTCTGTGCCCATGCTGGAGTGGAAGGAAAACTTCTTCATCCACCCATGCACTAGATGAGTGGACACAATGCATTTAAAAGCAGCTCAGTAAAACTGGAAGCAGGGAGGCAGCTCCTCATGAGACTGCTCATGGCAGTCAAAGCGACACCTCTGATCACTCTCAGATCACAGGATTATTTAGGTTGGAAAATACCTCTAAGATGCTTTGTTATTAAGTATTTGAGAGGGAGACTCGACTTCCAAAATTCAATTTATTGTCTCCCCTCCTTGTTCACTTCACCCAGACACCAACACTGACAAATAAGATTCTCCTCCAGCCAGTGCCTTCACACCACCACACTAAATGGTCTTGCAAGACAAAGCACTTCATTTTCAGTGAAGTGCTCCAGCACAGCCCTTGGAAAGTGGTGGGCAGTGCCAGTCACAAGTGATTTGGTGAGGATTAAGGAGTCAGTCAACACCAGTGGGTTCAGATAGTGATGGTTTAACCAGGCCTTCCATCAGCCCAATAGGTCCTATTGTTCCCTTGAAATGCATCCTGCCCCTTTCTGTGTTTGGGCTTTGCAAGGCTGAGTGAGCTCAGAGATGAACAGGGCAGCAAAGGCACGTTTTCCAGCTTTCCCTTTGGGCAGCTGCAGGGAGCAGATGCAGCATGGGAAAGACCCTGTACCTTTGTGTCATGGGAGAAGCACTTCATTGCCCATCATGGATTTTCACAGATAAGCCCCAACAATAACCAGTCAAAATAGAAATGAGCATTTTCTCCCCTACCAGCTATAGAGAAGGAAATGATAAATCCTGCAACTTTGGAAACACTCCAAAGATCATACAGATAGGTGTGATTGATGAATGGATGAAACTGGTGGGGAAGGGAGAGGGAAGGTGGGGTGATAGAGGGGACATCAGAAAGTAGCACTGTTACTAGCATGTGGTCACAAATGGAATAAATTCAGAAAGTGATTTGTAAACCAGGCAGGGATGAGAAATAGCACCCTTAGCAACAGGAAGGCAGAAAAGGTTTGGTGGCCCATGGATGTCAACAGAGAGGAGGAGGAGGTGGAGGAGAGGCTTCAAAATCATAGAATCATGGAATGGTTTGGGTTGGAAGGAACCTAAAAGACCATCTAGTTCCAAACCCCCCTACCATGGGAAGAGACACCTTCCATTAGACCAGGTTGCTCAAAAATACAGTAATTTTCTTCAGGTTGATGGGGATATCCATTAAAGGAGAAAATATGATTACAAATTGTAATTGCAGGCTAACTAAAAGAAAAAAGAGATTAAGCTAACATTAGGGTTTACAATTTAAAATAAAATTGTGACCTCAGTCCTGCTTTCTTCTCAAGCATCACTTTTCTCCATATAGCCAATGCTTTCATTAGTATAAAATCACTGCTTTACACTTCTACAGACTCTGCCAAGCACTTGCTCAACAGTGGCTGAGTTTGCAGTGCATTGAAAGTGCCCAACCCAAGAACTTGACACTTTCAAAGAGGATTTATAGCCCCTTCAACCCTCTCATTGGCCTTTCAGCCAGTGGTGTTTCAAGTGTTTTTCACAGAAAAATAGAAAGGTTTGGGCTGCAAGGGAAGTTAAAGCCCAATTAGTTCAAATCCCCTGCTTCCAGTAGACCAGGTTTTTCATGTTTTGTTTAGGGAGAAAACAAAAGCTGTAGGCAGTTGAAAAAAGTGCAGTTAACACTGAAACATTGAAACACAATTAACACTAATAAAAGTGTAATTAAAGTGTAATTGGTAAATACATATTATCTATCCTCCCTCCAGTTCTTGGTGGGATTTGATCTCTGCTCCCTGAGCCAGGGGAGGACATGAACAAGGCACTGCACGGACACTCCACTCAAAGATATTTTATATAGAAAATAAAACTTGTGCCCTCCACTTGACTTCACTGTCCATCTTTGCATTTGCAAACACTTATAGCTCAGGACAGACTGGTCTGAGGTTAGCAGCCACCTAAAGGGAGTTAGATTGTGCTAGCCCAGCTGTCCCTACTGTCAGGAAAGTGGCAGCTCTAAGCAACACAAGCCTCATTTCAGTTGGACAGGCATTTCTTTCACTTAACTGTGCTTCTGATTGAGAAAACAAGATCAAGAAGGTGGTATTAGTCTTCAGCATTTATTTATCATTGGAAAAAGAACCCTTTGAGCAAGCAAAGATCACAAGCACGTCACAATCAATTGGCGGTACATTAATGTGTGTGTGTGTGTGTGTGTGTGTGTGAACGTGTGTGAGACTTTCATCAGAGTATCAACAATGAAAAAGCACCACAAGGAGGTGTGCTTAACACGTTTACAAGAGACAATTTGTGATATGCAACCAAACCCAGGCCACAAAATATTAATTAGACACTTCCTATCTGCCTCCAAGAGGCGAGAGTTTGTGGAATGCACCAGCTGTGCTGCAAATGAAGAAGCAGGTGATTGGTGTGCGAAGCAGTCAGGAAACAGGAACTCAGTCAGCAATTAGCACCATTTTGCAGAAAGGAGTAACAGTACAATACAGTGAAAATGCGAAAGCAAGCAATAGCACAGGAATTCTCACAGGGTAAAAAGCAAAACACTTCTTTTTTTTTTTTTTTTTACAAGAAAAGTAAAACATATTACAAATCAGCAGTGGAACAGAATCAGCATTGTGGTAGCTGGAAACACAGAACAGCAGAGCACTGTTTCTCAGTGGGATTGACAAGTTCAAAGCCCAAACTGAATTTGAAATGACAGATTTGGTCTCCTTTCTGATAAACCTGAGTGGGTTGGATGGGCATAGAGTCTGTGGAAGGTACAGCAATGCAGGATTTCACCCTGAGGCTTGCCTCTGCTGTAGTTCCTGGTATTTAATGCAGTGCCAGCCTGTGCTTGGTTATGTGTGTGCTTGGATGCATGCTGCAGGTGTGATGCACATGGAACACAAGCCAGGATTTCTATCCCTATTTTGTTGATACGAGAGGAAGACAGGCCTTACTGGTCTTCCAGGCTCTTTGTGCAAAGAAAACCTTTCAAGGACCATTCATCCCACCCAAAGACAGGTGTCAAAAATAGGCAGCTCAATGGCCCTTGGAAAGTTCCTTCACTAGAGAGGGAATTAAAACCACTGGCTAAGACTTCAAACCTAGCTTTGTAGTGAGCTCACAGAATGGCTTGAGTTGGAAGGGACCTTAAAGATCTTTTATTTCCAAGCCCCCAGCCACCAAAAACTTGGCGTATTATGGAAACATAAAGCTATATTCTGACCACTCACTGTGCATGTTTCGAATACTGTGATGGATGCTCTTCATTAAGAAGAAACCATCCTAAGCTGGATGATCAGCGGTTCATCCAGAGCCATGGAGATGCTTGGATTAGGTGGTCTGAGCATCTTAGTGATGTTCCTTAGGCAAAATTTAGTTCACCTTGGAGTCAAGGACTAAATTGTCATTGAATTCCAGGTGGAACAGTGGCAAGTGTGGTGTATATTTAAATGTGAGACTTCAGGCTGAAAAATAATAGGAAGAATTGTATCTGTTCTTATGTAAGATTGGTCTGTTGAGCTATTTGAACTGTCTAGTGCTTTCCTGATGTGTTCTGCCGGCTGTGACACATCATCTTCACAGCTTATGCTACATCCTGTAGGAAAGAACATTACTGAGGACAGTGAAGATGCAAGAAGCATCTTAAAAGCCAAGGAATCACACCGAGTCTTGGGAGCTCATCTTCTCTGGCCAGTTGTCCCTTATGTGACAGGTAGGAAGAGCTGCAAGCAGCACGCCTCTCCACCAGCTCAACACAAGCCTTTTGCCGAGCTGCTCTGGAGACAGAGCTGAGCAGTGCTGCAAGGGTTTCTGAGCATTCAGAAAAGCAATGATTAATATGTATAGGTCAGCATCTCCATGAGGCATGCACATAAAAATTAAAAAAAAAAAAA
>VWZN01007387.1:9419-36155 GCA_013396955.1 Regulus satrapa
TCAAACCCAACACCCACCCCCAGCCATGAGTCACTCCTGCTCTGGCTGCCCAGCAGAGCCACAGCTGAACTGATCCCCCATGTACAAGGGGGCTTTTAATTTATATTTTAATAAGGGAGCACTGCTAGAAATACAGCACTGGGCAGGTTCAAAGGGATGCTGCAGGAAGACTCTGGTGGGGAAAAAAAAATAAATCCCATTTATTCCCTCTGCAGCTGCCCCCAGCTCTGCAATGCCTCACAAACCCACCGAGGGTCTGTGCTGGGACCCTCCTCACCCTGCTCCTCCCACGAGCATGTTCCCAGTGTTGAGAGGATTCCTGCCCACCACAAACACTGCACATCCCACTTCACCAGCCCCTCTCATCCTTCAGGTCTCTAATCCTTCTGAAACAGCACCAATTACATAGAGAACATGGAAGATCCTCCAGTAATCTGCCTGTCATCTGCCGTGACAGCTCTGATTTGAGTTTAAACGCTGCTCTTTGTATGAGCAGGGTGAAATTCCTGGTGTCACTGCTCCCAGTGTGATCCTTAACAGCTGCCTGCATGAAACTCTGCTTGGCTGGGATGGAAATGGAGCTGGGGAGCACTGGCAGCGGCCAGGCTGGGATGGACATGGAGCTGAGGGAGGCAAGGGCCAGGCTGGGAGCAGTCTCCCAGCATGCAGGGGGATCCCTCAGGTGTGCCACGTACCCTGAAGACAAGAGTCATTTCAGGGCTCTGCTCACAAGTAACTCATTCTAGCAATGAATTAACTGTGCTGAACAGCAGAGTCCAGCAGCAGCTGCTCCTGGGAGAAGGGAAGAAGCTGGGAGGGGCATCCTGGTTGATTAAATCAAGGACTGAGGAATCTGGAGCATCATGGCTCACTCACACCCTTCCACAACCAAGAATTTCCTCCTCTGCTGAACGGATTATTCACACCTCGAGGACTTTCCTAAAAAAACTTTCAACATACAAAAAAAAAAATCCCCCACAACCACTTCTCCCCTACCTGGTACTGTGAAGTCCTGAGTGTAGATGATATCATCTTCAATGTCATACAAGTCATCATCCTCTTCCTCATTGTAGCCGTGCAGATCCTCCAGGTAAGGCACCGCCGTCATGCTCCTCCACCTGTCCTTGGTCTCGGGGCTGGGAGGGATGGGCACCAGCGCCTCTGCCTGAGCGTGTTTCTTCCTAAACCAGCTGCAGAGAGCCCAAGGGCAGAGCTGGGTCAGGGCAGGAGTCCTCCAGTGAGGACGGCCCCAGCCCACCCCAATGTTCCGCAGCTCCACGCACGCACGGCAGGTCAGGAGGAAGCAAAGGGTCTGGCCAGGTGTCAGTACTGGGGTGTGCTGAAGGACAGCAACAGAGGGACGGGCACAGAGGGCAGCTCAGGACCATTCTCTCCATCACCAACTCCAACCCAAACTACCTGTATGTCAAAACACACCAGCAGAGCTGCCAGAGCTCCTGAGTTTTATTATCCAAGCAAGCAGGACAGAAGGAACTTCCCCTATGCTGAAGCTGATCCAGCCCAACAGACACAAGTTAGCAGGATCTCAGCCTGAGGAGAGGGGCAGTTACTGCAGCAGTTTCCTCCAAAAGCCACTTTGCACCAAGACCACAGCAGAAACGCTTCTACTTTATCTTTTTATCCCCCCCTGTCTCAAGGGACTCCTATCACCACCAAACCCTGTGCTGCCATCTGGCCAGGAAAGGATATCGGCTCCGAAAGCTGTTCTTAATCAGATCAGGAATCCAGCAGGCTGCTTCCCAGCAGCATCCCAGAGCCAGATGGGATAAACCTCTTAGGTTTTCATCGTACTCCCCTAGCAGAGCTCTGACTCCAAACTGTCTGGGACATCTCCCAGTGCTGCATGTGGGCACCCAAAGCTTCCTGGAGTTGTTGCTGGAGGTTCACACTCCCAGTGACCCCCAAATCGTGGGTGGGAGCAGAGGCTCTTCCAGACCCAGGTACCTCTAACACACCTTTCCAGCCTGATGGGACACAAGTGCTTCCCACCCTGCAGTTGGCATCCAGTAACTCCTGGCCTCCAACCACGGAGGAGGGCCTGAGCCAGCCCAAGAACTCTCACCAACCTGAGCCATCTGGTTTTTATCACCCCTGTTCCAAATTCCTTTCAGGAAGGAAGGCTGAAGGCACCTCCTGCGCAGAGCTGTAATTATCATTTTGTTCTAGTCTTACACTGCTTTGACAGTCGGCCTAAAAAAAAAGTGGGATTCTAACAAAACTATCAGGAAAAGCGAGGAGCGAGGAGATAAACAAATGGAAATGCAGCTACTGGGACAAATCAGGCAGGATTCAAGGGAGGGGTGAACTCTCATCCAGAAACTGCTTCGCCATCAGCATCTTTAAACTGTTTTCTCTGCAGCAATGGAGTTGTGGAGCTAGGCAGCCCCTTGTCTGCAGGGAGGAAGGTGATGTTTGGGGAGAGGGACAGGGACTGCTGCAGATCTCAGCTGGCAACTGTCCCCTCTGGTCCCTGAAGGGGCACTGCAGGGGTTAAGCAAAGCCCATCCCAGCTGCAGGACTGGCAGGAAGGGAGCAGGACCAGCGAGCCCAGGACTCGATTCTGGCCCAGGGCTCTTCACAGATCCCTTGGATGGCTTCCTTGGTGACGTGCACGGCACACTGCTCTGCTAATCTGATCAATCCATTTCCCTTCCTTGGAGACCGTGTTCATCGAGGAAGGGACTGCCAAGACAGCAAATCCAGCCTGGGCTGATCCAGCCTGGCAGGATCAGCAGCACAGAGGAGCCATCAGCCACCAGCTGCTTTTGCCAGGGGCACTGGGGCTTGAGGGATCCAAACTCAACACCAGAGACCTTGGGAGAAGGGAATATCCAGGACAAATGGGATCAGAGTGACTGCTGTTAAAAGGAGAATTTTAAAGGGAAAAAGCCTGGAAGTCTACAGCAACTGGTGTTTTTATTTTGCTGTATTTCAGCTCTGCCTCACTCTTCCCTCCTGTCCTACTTACCAGGAAAGTAAAAATAGGTTTTTATTAGCAGCAGAAACCTGAATCACTGTACTCCAGTCATTATGCTTCCATCCTCAGGGAGGTGATTTCAAACACTTGCATATGCATATATGGTAATGAGGATAGAGAGTGAGAAGAGAAATCCATTGAAGTTCTAAGAAAAATCAAAGACCTCTTGGAAGGAGCCTTGAGCAATTCTGTATGGAGTAGTGGAGTATTTCCTGGCAAAGATTTTCCAGCAGGGACAGACATTCCGCTTTCTGTGCTGGTGCTAGAGGTTGTCACTGAAGATTTGCTCTTCAGCTGAGGACCACTGGCTCTTGGAACACCCTCATCTGCTTCAGGAAAACACTGCCTGAGCCAGAAAGCAGCACCTCCTGGTCACTGATAGCCAGGAGATAAAGCCCCTCCTCAACCCTGCCCTCACCACCACCCAAAACACGGGCTGGGTCAGAGCCCTGCTGATTAACACCGTGTCCCACCAGTTATTCCCTGTTTCAGGGGTGTTTTCTGAGCCAACTGCACTGGCACTCACACGGTTACATGGTGCTTGTGGCAGCTGCTTTAACCCTGAGTGCGCAGAAAAGCTTTTGGGTATCTCAGAAGCGCCCCTTGTGCAGAACATCCCTCAGCAAGAGGCAGATTCCTCTCTGGTCTCTGTTTCAAAGGGCTGGGAGTGGCTTAGAAACGCTTCAGAGTGAAGGCAGCAGTAGTAAGGGATTATTTCTTCCTATTCCACGAGCTCATTGAGGCGCCTGCAAAGCTCAGAAGCCGCGGCCAGCAGCGGCACAAGCGTTAATTGTGATCCTGCCAGGCAGAAGTGGTGCCCAGACGGCTGCTGTCAGCCACAGGGAGATAAGACAGCAAGGGTCAAGGACTGAAGGAAAAGAGGAATCTGGGTTGCCCAGTGCTTAATGAGCCCGTTTGGTTTGCAGCTCCCAAGCTCAGATCTCTCATCACAAGTCCTCCCTCTGCTCTTTTCAAGTCCTGGTACAAGCAAGGTTAAAATAAGAATCTTGTAAGCACAGCTGCAGCTTTCCAACACTCCCAGCTATTCACTTCCCATTTGGGTCACAAACATTGCAGTTGGCTTGGTTTGCACGGGGATGGCTTTCTCTGAGAGCAGATGCCAAGCTGCAGATCCCTGCCCTGCCAGCCAGGGTCAGGACGAGCGATTCTCCACCTCCTGTGATGCCATGTAAGGGCCTCGAGCTCCCTGGAAGGTCACTGTCACCACAAGCAGCAATGAACAGGGTTCCAGTTTAGCTCAGCTCCCTCACAGGCTATCGTGGAAGGCACACAATGTCCCAGGGAAAGGCAACACACGCCAGCAGTGTCCCTGCAATCACCGCTCCAGTTCTTGCTGCATCAAGAGATGTCCAAGCTCTTCAGTCAGGTTCAGAACAAACAAAAGTATGAAAACAAGTTTCTCCCAGCTGGTAGCAGCAAAGGTGACAGGGATGGCTCAGACTCCTGCAAGGAATTCTGGAGATTCAGTCCTTTAACACACCACGTTACAAGACTGATTTGCAGAAGGTGGGTAAAAGAAGGAAAGATCCCTTTCATGTGCTGCCAGAGGGCAGGAAGATTGAACCAGGTGCCTCAGGAAGGAAGAGGAACATTTCTTTGTGTCCTGCTGAGGGGAGATCCCTGCCTGGCACTACAGAGAAGGGGATGGGGAAAGCCCACATGTGCACAGGCAGCAGCAGAGGCTCAGAGAAGCCCCTCTCCCCTCCCTCAGTCAGCCCCTGCAAAGGAGCCCTCAGCAGCACCACACAGATTTCCAAGGGGTTTTGGTAGCCAGGATTGAACAGCACAGCATCCTAGAGCCAAACTCCAAACCCCACAGGTGCCGGGGAAGGCAGCACAGCGGCTCCAGGAGGGCAGGAGGAGACCCCAGCCTGCAGGTTAATTTGCACCTCCACTAATAAGAGGTGCAAGTGCCTCCCCTCTCGTGCTATGAACTCCTGCAATGGGATCTGTGCCTGAACAAATTAAGTGTGACACTCGTGGAGAGGGAAGGAAAGATGGTTGCCTTGGAAACAAGGGACAGAGGTAGAATTCTGCATCCACTTCATCACTTTAAGTGCTGCAGCAGGTCAGTGAATTAGTAACAAAACACAGTGTATGAGCAGGAAACCCTTCAGCAAAAGCACGGGGCAGAGGGGAGGTGGTGGATAATCCACAGGGAGCAGGTTAGAACACCCTGGCTCTTGGCAGCTTTTCCTCCCTGCCCTACAATCCCCATCCCGGGAGCACCAAATATTCACGGAGTTGAGCTGTGAGCACTGGTTTTCCACTGAACATCATCCCGCATGGATCCTTCCAGGAAAAGCAGGTTTTCAGGCTCTTCCACTGCTATTCAGGCTTCTGGCAGTTCCTAAGCTCTGACATGACAGGCTGGGAGAAGTTTAACTCATTTCCATTTCCAGCCCCAGGCCTCAGGTGCACGGACTGGGTTGGACAGAGCAGCGTTTTGCTTTGTCCCGTGCCAGTAAAAGTGCAGAGACAGGAGCTTGAAGCAGCTCAGCTGCAGGAGTGAGGAGGGAGGAAGGCAGCTGGCAGGGATGAAACTCAGCAGACTCTTCCTCCAGCATTCCTCTGCTGCTGCAGGGTAAAAGCATTTGGAATAGCTGACAGGAATAATGGGAGGAATGGCTGGATTACCATTGCTGGGCTGCCTGGATGCCTGCCCTGCCTCCTGCAGCTCTGCTCCCTATGGAATAGCACTCTGTGCTCCCTTGATGCTTTCTCAGTGCCTCAGAGCCACTGATTTTATCCTTGATCTCACTGAAAGGGCCTTCACACTTTGTGGGGAAAGACACTTGGCCTGTGACACTTCCCTCGGGATCACCCCTCCTGCAACACTGCCCCTTCCCACCATCCTGAATGCACAACGGCTGCCTGGGGCCCAGGGGCTGCTCCTGCTGATTTCAGGCTACTTTGATGATCCTCACTGTCCATATGAGTGAGTCCCCAGGAAGAGCAGCAGCTCAAAGACATGAAAGGAGACTTCCAGCAGCATGGAAAGGCACGGGGTGATTCTGGTTTGAGACGGGATCCGTCTCAGCAGGGCAGCCTGGGGAAGTTGCTTGATGTTTCTCTGGTTTAGTTCCTGTCCTTAGCACATGCTTTTGAGGGGGGAGGAGTGTAGAGAAACCCACAATCATTAATGATTTACTGGCCCCAATACAAGAAATCTCAGGGTTCTAAAAATCAAACCTCTTCTTAGTAAAGTGCTTTCCCAAACCTCTCTGCCAATACCTGAATGGCTGCCTGCTCTCCTGACTGCTGTGCTCCATTTACAAAAAAAAAAAAGAAAAAATCAGGGTCAGGTTAAGCATCAGGGCTAAGCTTCTATTTAAAGAAAAGGCAGGAGAACCGAGCTCTGCATTCTTTAGCACAAAAAAGAAGCTGGACAGACACATCCAAGGCCCAGACCACAAGCTCTGCTGTGCTTGATGTAATTACTAGATGCCACAGCAGGAGGAAGGAGGCAATTACTAATAGGGGAGAAAAGCCTGTTAAGAAGCACTGGCTAAGCTCACACAAAACTAATAAGGAGCCTAAGCCTTGAAAATGCTCCTGGGCTTGCAGGTAGAGCCTTTCCTCAGCCCCTCTCAGTGCTGTGGGATGAAAAGCCTCAGCACAGCAGCCCAGGAGCTCGGTGCCTGCCCCGTGCCAGAGGCGTGCTCCAGTTTCTCTGGCTTTCTAACTACAGGCAGCATCTCTGGAGGCCCCTCCGTGCTTCCAGCTGGGCAAAGCTGACACAAAAAAATCACTGTCACGTGGGAGGAGGTGAAAAATGGAGTATCTGGAGATGGGGAAGCAGCTCAATCACCCGGCAGTGACCCATGAAGGCCCAGGGCAGTTCCTGAGCTCAGGGGTGGCCACTGCAGCCACAGGAAGGGAAGTGCTTTTAAACTGCTTTTCTCAACACCTACTGTTGACTCCATAGACTTAATTCCTGCTTCTTTGCAGTGCTGCCTGACAAAGCATGGCAAGCTGATGCCTTCTGGTCACGGCCACTGGTACTGGGAGGCACCTGCAGGGACAGCCAGCCTCGAATGGAAGATGCCTGTGCCCATCAGCACCCAGAGCCCCTGAAACAACCCAGGCACCGGGCTTGGCTACTACCAAAGAGTGGTCCTTACACTTAATTAATCGCCTGGGCTGCTCCATAAACCCTGCCCTCCCAGCCCTGCTTGCACCCTGGTCCCTCGCATCCCTGTTGGAGCTGGTCCCATCTGCTCCCTGCAGAGCCCCAGTGCACTTCAGGCCTCTCAGGTTCTTGCTGTGGCTCCTTGGGCGCTTCCCAGGGACCATCACCTGACAGAACACGGCTTTTCCAAAGACACAAGAGGAAAGCAACGCTGCTCCTGCAGCATGGAGTGGGCTCAGCACCACCCTGGATCACATTCTTGCTTTTACAGCTCCCAAAAGGATCTGGGCAGGCTCACAGGCCAAGCAGCTGCAGTCCAGAGGCAGCTCTGCCTGTCCTCAGAAGCACTTCCCATTCCAAGAGGAGATAAGCTAATGCAGCCTCCGCAGTGAAGCAGCCTCATGATGCTTTTTGTTCTTGTACTTTTATCCGCCCAGGAAATCTCTGCTCGGAGCCAGCGTGTTCAAACAGATCCTTAAAAAAACCCCTCAGTGATAACGGGGCATTTCCCCCCCTGACTATGGCACGGAAAATGGGGGAGGATATGAGGGAGGGAGGACTGTGATATAAAAGAGAAGGGAAAAAAAAAAAATCCCATTGTCCTGGAACGCTTTTCCACATACTGACTCCATATGGAGCAAATACCAGGGGATATTTCTGTCCTCGGACTGCCCAGAACCAACACACGTTACTGAACAGTCCCACTTCAATAACACAGCCTTCAGTACCTCCTGTTCTGCTCCATTAGTACTTGCTGGCCTCTGGAAAAAATTATCCAGAACCCTTAATTATCCAGAAGCAGGCACGCCACAAACAGACTCCCAACATATTCCTTATTTACTGGTTAGCAATTCCAGTGCTTCACCGGATGCTCTAATAGGAGGAAAAAAGCCAAGTGGAGGTTGCCAGAGCCCCAGCAGAGCTGGAAGGAGGAGATCTAGTGACTTCCATGTGTCTGCTGTCAAAAGGAAACAGAAGGTGAGAGCAGGAGCACAGGTAGAGGAGGAGCAGGAAGAGAAGGACTGGTAACACTCACTTGTGCTGCCTTATCTGCTGTATTGAGAACCTCTTGGCTGGGTCGTATTCAAGCATTCCTGAAAAGAAGGAAAAAAGTCCAGGTGTGAGCACAGACACTCTCAGCTGAGCTGAAGCCATGAAGCTCTGCCCTTTCCTCCCCCTCCCTCCATGACAGCCATGCTCTGCCCAGTCCTGGCAGCTCCAGGCAGGATTTGCTCCATTGGCCCCAGGAAACTCAGCATAAAATCCCAATCCCATTGCTGACCTGTTCCAGTCTGCTCCTCAGCTTCCCACCAGCAAAGCAGGTACAGCCCTTCCCTCCCTCCCTCCCAGAGCAGGGCTTGAGGCTTGTCCAGCCCTGGATCACAGCTCTAAGAGAGTCTCCAGGCAAAGAACATCAAGACTTTGCATTTCCGTGGAAGAGCCAAAGCCTCAGGCACAGCGTTCCTCCACTTGCTCAGTGTCCCAGATCCTCTGGTCTAGAGGAATTCTATTTTGAGACGTAGCCAGGGAGAACCAAAAACAATTAAAAAAATCATCCTGCTGCCCATCCCCGTGCCCTGGGCAGGACTTGGATTTCTGGGATCATCTGCTGAGGTAGCTGAGATGGGTGGTGAGCAGAGTGGGGAGAGGAAAAGCAGCTCATCCCTATTCTCTCTGGGAGAGAGGGAGGTGGATTCCTTAAACAGCCTCCTGGGATGCCCACTCTGCTCCACTGCCTTTCAGAAACTTCACAGCTCAACAGAAGGGAAGGAGCAAATTTTGCCATATTCTTCTAGAAATGAGCCAATGGAACCCTAAGAGTTTCCTCCAGCAGCATCCAAGATATTCTCCAGTGGAGGTTCCAGGAATATATTCACCTAATGAACATTAACAAAGCCTCATGGCTGGACACTACAAGGACTTTTGCTTTTACTGTTGCTCCTGAAGCACCTGCACTGTCAAGTCTTGCACAGGTTGCATGAAGAATGAGGGTTTGGAGATGGGTTGGAACAGGGTAGGAACTCATCTCCAGCAACCAAAAAAGTCTGGGAAGCAGCACTCAGGGTCAAACTGGAATTCAGAAAGTCGGGACAGGAACAAACAGTGCAGAGTGCTGGAGAGAGCCGGGACAAGGACGCTGAGAACACAGGGGTGGGGGATACATCTGGGTGGGTACTTGGAAAGTGAGGGCTGGAAAAACACATCCTAGGAAGCTGCAGGTGAGATCTCACAATTCAAAGGTCATGGGAGAGATAAATCACCACAGCAGATGTGATACCAAAAGCTGCTCCAGAACACGTTCCCTGTCAGTCTGTTCATATCACATCAGGACATGGGCAAAGAGGGGGGACAGGACAGTACAGGACAGGGGAAAGACTGAAGTTATGTCACCCCCAGAACCCAAAATACACTTTGCCCTGGCAGTTTGGGAAGGTTTATCCATGCTGGTGACAGCATTAAGAGCTTTAAGGCAGATGGGATCACTACTGATGCACATGACATCACACGAAGTAGGTTAAAGCAATCCAGGAAGAGCTCTCCAGGTCTCAGGTCAGGCTCCTGGCTCAGCAACTCGAGTCCTCAGAGCCCAATTCCTCAGAGTTTTGGATTATTTGGACTGGGTTTTGAAGGTCTCTGAGGATGGAAACACTGCAAACCTCCCCTGCAACCTCTTCCAGAGCTCAACCCTGGCAGCAAAGGAGTTTTCTCACGTTCGGATGGAATTTCTCCTCACCTTTCAGAAAAAGAAATAAGTTCAGAGGAAAAAAAAAAAAACCCACACCTAATTAAAGAACCTATTAATAAGATGATCAGACAGTTTCACAGCTGAGCTACCCAAATGAGTTGTTGATTTTTTTTTTTTTTCTTTTTAAGAAATAGGGCTGCAAAGAGCTCTCACATGAAATTTAGGGGACAAGAGCAAGTACTGGTCGGGTTCTCTTATTAATATCAGAAACGGGGGAAGTAAGGACACCACCCACTCCCCCCATTGATTTATTTAAAAAACACACTTCAAGGTGCTTTTGAAATTTAAGGCATTTACCAGATGAAACCAGTACAAGCAGGAGATGTTTAAGGTAAATGATTAAAAGAGGCCCTAGAGCAGTAGTCACAAACAACCAGGGCACAGGGAGCCGTTGCTCTCAAGCCATTAAAAAGGCAGAAGGAAAATAATCGAGCGAAATGAATTTTTACTTCAATGAAAAATGACCGCGTTTGGGGCAACATTTGAAAGAAAACGCAAAGTGCCCTCGCTGAAAATGTACATTCATACATTCAGCTCTGAGTCACAGCTCCGTGGCTTCAAGTCCTGCGCTGAAGAGAGGCTTCAGCAAGACAAAACATCATGTTCTATTCACCAGGCAAACCATCGCGGAGCGTCCGCCCGCAGCAGCCGCCGCTCGCGGCCATTTAGGGTAAAGACTTCCCTGGAGTTTATCTGCGAGCAGGGATGGGACAGGCTGTGCCAGGGAATGCTTCAGGAGAGGCCCAACTCCAACCTCTGCTCCCAGTATTCCCCCAGAGGATTCTCTGTGCCCCTACAGGGGTGTCATGGAATTCCTGAGGTGAACGTGCGGCTGATCCCCAACTCGTCACCCAGAGCAGAGCACTGAGTGTGGTGTCCAGGTGTTTTCCTGGAGGCCTCCAGGGATGTGGGCTCCAAACCTCACTGGGCAGCCCCTTCCAGTGCCTGAAAAACCCTTTGCACAAGGAAATGCTTCCTAGAATATGAAGTCCTCTCAGAGAGAATTACCAGGTATTAAATTGATGAGAACAGACACCACACAGGTGTGCCCAGACAGGGGTATCGTGTCCTCTGCAGCACATCAGAAGTTTCAAAACCCTTTCAAATCACATCAAGTGACAACCCAGAAACTGGAGATCGTGGATCTGCCCTGAGCTCCTCACAACTCCCAGCCCACACACTCAGTGATCCTGGAGAGGCTCCAGGGCAGAATTCCTGGAGCTCAGAACACACGACAGTCTCAGGTGTGGGACTGGAAAAGCAGGAAGAAATCCAACAGCAAGGTTAATGAACTCAGCCTGGATTCCACTTCAGTCTCCAACCTGGATCAACATTTAACAACCTCTGTAAAAGCAGCGTGAGGCCAATCTGTAAATGAGGCTGGACCTTCTCCCTTTTCCCTGCACTCAGCCGGCTGTTCCAGCCACAAACTCCCTCTGCAGGCAAACCTCGAGCCTGTGATCCAGGCCAGGCCTCTGGATGGGCACAGACAGCCCTGGGGACTCCTGCCACAGCAGAATTAAAGCACCCCACTGTCACCAGGACGCATCCTCTCACTGTCCCAGCAAGGAAAGGTCACGAGAAAACAAACTGCTGAGGATCCAACCACCATGTCCCAGGTCACAGGGCCTGGAAATCAATCCAGATGCTGATTAATGCAGAGCTGCAGCCTCAGAGCTTCCTCTTCCAGTAAAAGTCTATTAAACTAGGAGGAGGAAAGCTGACCTTGTGCATTTTTCTGGTCCAGAAGCAAAGTGCACAGGAGTTGATAAGCCATGGGCAGATGCTGCCAGAAGAACCTTAAGGCTATTTATAAACTCTTCCACTCTGACACATCTCTCCTGACTGCACACACAAAACAGCACCAGCCCTTCTTCTTTCCATCCCTGAAGAGTATAAATAAAGCTTCATCCCTGATTAGGGAGACAAAACGAGGAGCAGCATCCCAACTAATCTGGAGGATATACTGTCATGCGAGTCTCTTTACAAGCCAAATACCACAGAAGCTTTAAGTCCTCTAAACTCTGCTGTTCTGGAAAAGGGGAACAAAGATAAGAACAAGCTCAAGGGGAAGAAAAACTAAAGACGCACTAGAAAAGTAGTCAGCAGAAGAACAAAAAAAACCCTTACAAAGTGTGTTTGTGTTTACTTCACAGCCCGGCTGTGGGGCCTGTGGTCAGCACAGCCCTGGCAGACAGAGGAAATGAGCACTTTGCTGCACTGAATTCTGCCTCACTCAAACCCAGACCAGGCGCTCGCAGCCCTGTGAGGGCTTTTAGAGCCTTTCAAAGCAACACAAAGATGAGACAAAACCGCCAGAGCGACAGAGCTGAGCTGGGGGTGTCTGTGCTGCTCACACAAACACAGCCATTGACAGTATCTGATCCGCAGGCAATGGATTCAGCTCCAGCCTGCTGCAAGAGGAGCGGGCACCGACCAGGAAATGCAGATGGTCTGGAGGAAAAGCAGGAACTAAATAAAGCATCCAGGTTTGTCACCATAGCTACGTGGTGCCACCGCTGCACGGCTCAGACCTGGGCCTCAGCAGATGTTGGGGAGCTGCCCAGGCCTCCAGAGCAGGCAAAGCTGGGGCAATCCCACCCCAAATTCACCTCCCTCGAGGCCACCTGGCATGCAGACCACTGGGAAATGTGTCTTGCACCAAGCGAGGGGGATATCAGAAGGCTTTTTGCCAGCTTTTGCAATGTAGCAGCTTGTACACAGCAAGATGAGGGGTGGGAGATTGTTCTGAGGTGAGGGAGAGGAAAAGGGATCCTTAGGGTTTCCTACTGCCCTGAAAGAAAAAGATGCAGCCACCTCCTCCCAGACAAGCTCCTCACCAAACTCCACCTCTGTGGTGCACAAGCAGAGAAGGGATGCAGACAGACAAACTGACAGCAGTGAGGATGCAAGAGGAGACTCAGGCTGTAAGAGATGGACAAAGGGCACCACATTCAAGGCTCCTCCATGTAAAATCAGGCAGAGGGAAGAATAGGTAATTCTAGCTCCAGATCTCATGCAGGGGTGGGAAGAGAGCTAGGAGCTGAGTTATTGTGCTAATGAAGCACAAGTTTTTAAGCTGTCAATATCCTCAGCACAGGAAAAGAGAAAACTGCCACGCTCCTTTTCCCTGGGGGAAGCACTAAGCGCAGCTGAGAAGCTGATCACAAACCTCCAAGGAGTTCTGCTGGGTGCTTTAGGAGAACTGCTGCTGGACCAACAGGACTGCGGGGTTTGCTCCGTCTGGGCAATTCCCAGCTCATCAAAAGGCCACGTTTGGAGTCAGCAGGCACAAGCCAAACGCCACGGGGAGTGCAGGCCACTGTTCCTTGTGTGCAGGTACAGCGGGAAGCACATCAGGCCACGAGCAGCAGCCGGATCCCGGCTGTGCCGAGCGCCATTGGAAGCGCTGCCTTATGTAACGCCTCCGGGAAGCTGCTAAAGCTGGCTAATGCTTTTGGAAACACATGGAAATAACTGATTTCATCACTGGCATGGGGCCAGGCAAGCTAAAATAGCCTCTGAGGGGGGCTGCGGGGGTCTGGCAGCTCCTTGGTGCCGAGGGGCCGNTGCACCGAGCCTGGAGCTGTGTCCCTGCACCGAGCCTGGAGCTGTGTCCCTGCACCGAGCCTGGAGCTGTGTCCCTGCACCGAGCCTGGAGCTGTGTCCCTGCACCGAGCCTGGAGCTGTGTCCCTGCACCGAGCCTGGAGCTGTGTCCCTGCACCGAGCCTGGAGCTGTGTCCCTGCACCGAGCCTGGAGCTGTGTCCCTGCACCGAGCCTGGAGCTGTGTCCCTGCACCGAGCCTGGAGCTGTGTCCCTGCACCGAGCCTGGAGCTGTGTCCCTGCACCGAGCCTGGAGCTGTGTCCCTGCACCGAGCCTGGAGCTGTGTCCCTGCACCGAGCCTGGAGCTGTGTCCCTGCACCGAGCCTGGAGCTGTGTCCCTGCACCGAGCCTGGAGCTGTGTCCCTGCACCGAGCCTGGAGCTGTGTCCCTGCACCGAGCCTGGAGCTGTGTCCCTGCACCGAGCCTGGAGCTGTGTCCCTGCACCGAGCCTGGAGCTGTGTCCCTGCACCGAGCCTGGAGCTGAGTCCCTGCACCGAGCCAGGGCCCTGCACTGAGCCAGGAGCTGTGGCTCTGCACCCAGCTGGGAGCCGTGCCCCTGCAGCCAGCCTGTGCCCCTGCACTGAGCCAGGAGCTGTGTCCCTGCAGCCAGCTGAGAGCTGTGCCCCTGCACCAGGAGCCCGGGGCCTGCAGAGCTGACACGCTGCCAGCAAGGAGGCACTCAGTGCCCCTCACCAACCCCACAGACCAGGAAAATCAATGTGAAACAAGACAAACATCCCATGTTTGGAGGCTGATTCCTCATAAAGAGCTGAAGAGAAAGGGGAGGATGAGCCCGTGCTGAGGGCTGGGTTGCACAGCTGCATTCGGCTGTTCCCAGGGAGGCACTGGGAATGCTGCTCAGGCTCCCCCACAGAGTGGAATCACATCCCAGCTCCTGCCAGAGGCTCACCAGGCTGCCTGCTGTGCACAGCACAGCTGCTGCCCTGCCTTGACCACTCAGCTTGCACAGGTAGAGACTGTTCAGCATTAAACCTCAAACTGCTGCAGTAAGTGACAGGAATTTTAAAATCCCAAAAAGTCCCACAAATTTCTCTCCCGAGAGTGCCACTCCTGGACCTATCCCAGCCCTGCTGTGAAACTGGACACCTGTCACTGCTCCAATATCCTTACTTGTATCCAAATCCTCTGAATTTGGAGGGAAGGAGACAAGTAAGTCCAGAGCAGAGGTTGATGAGGAGGGATGGCAGACCCTGAGAACTCAGTGTGTGACATTAGGGAAAGCCTGGACACAGCACCAGATTGCTCTCACTGTCCAAACCTGCATCGACGCTAGCATGCCATTTTAAATTTAACTTCTTGTAGGCTTTGTCCTTAGATGTAAAAGCTTCTCAGAGCACAGGAAACAGTGCAAGAACCAACTCTATACAGCAGTGGCTGTGAGCTGTGCAGGGGGTTAGTGGATCTCAGGAAAACACGAGTGCTGAAGACCTGCCAGAGCCTTGTAAGGCTGTAAGAATAACCTCCCTGACTAACAGGATCCCATAATGCCACAGGATACTTGGAAGGAAGCTCTGGCACCGTGCAAGCTGAGGAGTTGTTGCATCTATAAATGTTAGCCCTTTGGAACCAGCTGGGAGGACTCACCTCTCAATAAGTCTGAGAGTGGAGGACCACAATCCTCGGGAATTGTGTAGTCGCCTTTCCCGATGTTTTCAAATAATTTATAGATATTATCCCCTTCAAAAGGGTACAGACCCGTTGTGATGTTGTATCTGTGAAGGCAGAAGGAGAAGCAGGATGAGAAGCAGCACACAGGTACTCAATTCTTACCTGACTAAGTAAGCCAAAAGCAGCTCTGAGGAAACCAAAAGAGGAGTATTTGGCAGTATGTGCAAAACCTCTTTAAGCTTAGCCTGCCTTCATCACAGCTTTTCATTCACAGGGGTCAAAACCACCAGGACATCTCCCTGACAGTCTAGGACAGCAAAAAACTTAAAAATAAATACTGGAGATACTTGTGGTTTCTGTTACTGTCCTGGCTGTGCCTCTGGGGGCTGAGCAACAGCTGCAGAATCACTCATGGAGAGCAAAGATCCCCTTGTGCAGGACTGCAGGTACTTTGGGGAGCACAAACCCACCCCCAGGAGCGAGCAGCACCCCCCTCTCAACTCCCCCCACCACGCAGTGATGACAGTGCTGGGCCAGGTCTGAGCTATCTGAGGGTGTCACGAGTTAGGAAGTTCCTGGGGGCTCCTGGGCACTCACAGCGTCACCCCCGCAGACCAGATGTCGACTTTAAAGCCTGAAAAGGTGTCAAGGCCGTTGGCAATTTCTGGGGGCTGGAATGCTGGCGACCCTTGGCTCGTCCTGCACGTGTCGTCCTCCGCAAACGGATGCAATGCCTGAGGCAGGAGAGACCAAACAGCGTCGGGCTTCCAAGGAAAACAAACTGTGACTCGTGGAAAAGTTCCACCTGGGAAACACCAGGGGGAAAAGCTCCTCTATTGAACATCTACAGATGATGAGATGGTGCCACGTACGACAGGTCTTGCACCTCTCCTACCTAAGACAAGTGTCTGTGTAAAAAGAAGGATGAGGTTATGTAGCTTATCCCCATTTCCCCCCACTTTTGGGCTCATCCAGGACTGACATCTTCCTTCTCTGTGCTTCCTGAGTGGAGGTTTCATGCTGTTACACAAAGAAGTGCTTCGCCAATTGCAATAAATATTCAGAGTAACTCCGAGCACTCTGCATGTGCAACAGAACAAAAGCCTAAATGCACAATAAATCAATGACACCACGGAGGTGACCTCAATCTAGAATGCCCCATTCTGACTTTGCTGTGCTTCTCACATACCTCTGCTACGCCTAAATCGGATATTTTTAGTGTCCCATTGGTTGTTAGCAGGAGGTTCCCCGGTTTTATATCCTTGTGGACAATCCCTTGGCTGTGCAAGTATTCTAAGCCATCTATAAGCTGACAAAAGTACCTGCAGAGAGAGGCAGAGGGGAAAAATCACACACTTTTAGCCAGTAGAAAGAAACTTTTTGCTGTGGTCAGAGACTCTGGGCCATCATCCTAACCCACACGCAGCCTGGCAGCTGTAGAGGCAAGTGTTTCATCTCATAATACCCAGAAATAATATTAATGTGTCTGAATTTCACTTAGGCTGCCTGTAATCTCAGAGATCTCTTAAAATAAAATGAAAATATGATCATAAAATTATGTAGTTGCCACAGATTTGCTGCTCTGCCCTGGTTTGATCCTGATAATGGTTTTTGTATCTATTCCCAAAAGTATCAGGTTTCTTCCCTTGAGGACTGAAAGGGGCTCCAGTTTATCCCAGCTCACTACCCCAGCTACCAGCTCATGCTGGATATTGCCAACCCCTAATCCATCCCAAGGCCTTTAAAATCTTTTCTGGTGCTGAACTGTGGCTTGACCTCCATTTAGGCAGGAGATTCTCCCCTCACACCCCTTGACAAGGCACAAGGACCAGGGCGGCTCAGGAAGGAAAACAAAAATAACAGAAATATCAACACAAGGATGGTTTTCCTCCCAAAATCTAAGGGCAATCCCTGCCGGCCGCTTCAAGAGCTTTTCACTTTTCTGCAGGGCTGTAAAATATGAAATTACTGCACAAAGCCTGGTTTGCTTTCAAACGCAGCCTGAGCAGAGCAGAACGTGCTCTCCACTGGAGAGAAGTGGGGAGAGGAACAGAACTTACCCGTGAGCCTGAAACACTGGAAACCTCTTTTCTGGGACACTGTCCAGCATCTCCTGCATCCCACACACACAGTACTCCATCACCATATACGTGAGGGCAGAGTTAAGGAAGCTCCAGGGTTAAGAAACTCCTCAGGTGGGAATTCCCTCATCCCAGAGGGAATAGCTGCACCCCTCCAGGTACTGAGGGATGTTCCTCCAGCTCCCACACGACAGCAAAGCACCTACAGGAAAATCCTTCTGCCAAATGAGCATCTGCAGCTCCGTGACCAGACCTGGAACAGGATGGGAACGCCACAGAAAATAAAGTGGAGAGCTCACAGGCATGACAGAGAGCAGGGAAATGCCCTCAAGTGGGCACAGAAAGTTGGGAACTCCCTGGCAGAAGAGCTGCAGTGCTCTGGGTGTTCTGCACCTGAGATGCCACCACCTTCCCCAAAATTCCTCATTCCCAGTCCCAAACAACTCAGTTGTGTTCTCTATGGAACAGCTGCTGCTTGCCCTCAGCTCCACAGGAGTATTCCAGTAGCAGGAAAAGGGATCCTTGGAGAGCTGGCAAGCTTTTGAAACCACATGGATAAATACAGTTACAACAGAAGAGCTGGTGGCACTTTGCAGCATTTGTTCCCTTGCAGTATATTCCAGTTTTTATCTCTGTAAGCTTTAATGTTGGGGCCAAAAAATGGGAAGCAGACTGCCTGATGCTGTGATTGCCTGTTTCCTCCCCTCCCTGGGCTTTTGAAGGCAAACTCTGGCTTGGAGAGGCCTGGGGGAACAGATCCTGGGACACTGGGGAGTGTCCTGACAGAGCAGAGGCTGCCAGGGCTCCCCTGCAATCCTGAGCATGGTCAGTTATTCCTCCAGGAAGGTGCCTTCTTAACCTAAGCCCTAAATAAGTTACTTTTGCCCCAGCAGAAGAGGCAGAAGGGAGACTCCTGCCCTGTGTGGGATCTGGGCTGAAGAATCTGCTGCCCCTTTCTAGCATGGTCCATCTAGCAGCTCCAAACACTGGAAACTCATTAAATTCCAGCTCCATTCCCCATGAGCTGCTCTTCAGAGAGACCCTAAAATACTCTAAATAAACCCTAAATAAGATTTTATGATGGGCACAAAGACATTTGGTAAATCAATAAAAGCAAGAACGAAAGAAAGAGCTCCCAAAATTCATTCCTACCTTTTCTTAATCTGGAAGAAATCTGTGAACTACTTCTATGAGAGTGATGTGGAAGACATCAACTCTCCCACTGTCAGGAGAACAACAGTGATGGCAGATAATCCAGACCAGCTCCTGGGGAGCAAAGAGGCTCAAGGACAGCCTGGCTGGGTGTCATTAACAGCCAGGCTGCTCCTCACCCCTCCCTGGTCACTGATCCACTTCAGGTTGATCAATCAGATTAGAGAACAGACTTCCAGGCTGGAGCAGATCTATTACAGGTGCCCCAAGCTCTCAGTTCTCCTCCTCAAGGGGTTCTGCTCCCACACTCAGCTGTACACGCTGGTAATGGGATCCCTGGGATGCTGCTCATGGAACTGGGTTCATTTTCTGCCCGGATGAGCTCTCTATTCACCACCAGCTCTGCACTCCCAGCCACAGCAGGCCAGCAAACAGCCCTTAAATACTAAAAGTTGTTGGTATTTTTAATCCAGTCATCACAGCTTTCGCTTTCCCACAGGAAATCATGGAAGGTTTTTATGAGCTGAGTTGCTCAAACGCTGTCTTAACCTGAAGGGAGCCTACAGGAAAGTTGGAAAGGGATTTTTTACGAGAGCATGCAGTGACAGGACAGGGGGAAATTGCTTCACACTGACAGAGAGGGGGGTAAAATGGGAGATTAGCAAAAAAAAAATCTTCCCTGTGAGGATGATGAAGCCCTGGCACAGGTTTCCTTGAAAAGCTGTGGCTGCCACTGGATCCCTGGAAGTGTCCAAGGCCAGGCTGGACAGGGCTTGGGGCAACCTGGGCTAGTGGAAGGTGTCCCTGCCCACGGCAAGGGGTGGAAAGGGATGAGCTTTAATGTCCTTTTAACCCACTCTGCTACGACTCTATGACAAACAGCTCAAGCCTGCACTGCACTTCCACCAGCAACACAACCACAACTCAGGTGGGAACAGAATCCTTCCTTCCACAGCCCCAATTTCCAATCCCACAGTGCTTGGTCTGGAAATGAGGATTTGGGTTTTTTTTTTAAATCACCAAGGGGGAAGTTGACATCTCCCCTTAAACCCCAACTCTGCCTCCTGCAAGGATCCAAGGCAGCCCAGTGCATGACTAAGGGCCCTGCCCTTCAGAGAACAGCTCCTTTCCTGCTGGATTCATTCCCAAACCTGCTCCCCATGAGGCTGCTCAAGCTCTGCTCTGTCACAGCCCAGGACACGCAGCACAGGCAGTGCCAGCCAGGAGTTGGGGAAAGGTTTGAACAAAATCATGGATGAATTCCTGCTCCCACTTCCAATGAAAATAAAATCCCCCAGTTATTGCCAGAATCAGCACAGGAAGGAACAAAGTTTGTGAAGAGTGTAGGAGCAGATAAAGATAAAAATAACAAAACCAACCTGTCCTTGCAAGGAAAAAAGCACTGAACACCAACTCTGAACCAGCACTGCTCAGGAAATCCAGCAAGGAGCATCCTTGGAGAGATCCCATTTCCCAGAGATGGCTTTGGATTGTTATCACCTGGTACCAACACACGATGTCTCTCTCGGGCTCCTTTTCCCCATGCTGCCTCCTCCCTTCTACCTAATTAAACAGGATCTCTCTATCAGTAATTGACTCACAGTCCCCTCGCTCTGTCGAGGCCACAGCACAAGCAGAAGTTGTCACACTGCTTTATCCTAATGATCTGGTGGCAGAGTGTTTGATCTAATTAACGCACACAATTAAATTACTCCTTTTCTGGAGTACTGTAATAAGAAGACAGTAGTTAGAAAACACTGTCAAAAAAGAAAAGCATCCATTTATAATATTATGCTACAAGGGATCAGCTCCAGGAACTGCCACACTGGTTCCAGGCAAAGTGCTCTCAGTGTGGCAGAGTCACACAAAATCCAGCAAAGTGAGAATAAAACTGCCTTGATCGGTGTCTGGGTGAATTTGTGTTTGTGTGGAAAGTCTGCCAGGTGAGCAGGAGGGTGAATAGCAGTGAAAGCAACTTAGCTGCAAAAATTTAACCTTAAGGCTTAAAAGGGCCTTCCCAAAACATCCAAGAGAGCCTTCCCAAAAGTGGAACTACAGCAGGGAACAGTGGAAGCTCAAACCTGATCAACAGCCCTGTGAAAAAGGATATATTTTCTGCTTCTCCTCGTTGTACAACACATCTACCAGCTGGATGACGTTTTTGTGCCGTAATCGCCGCAGGAGCTGGATTTCCCTGCAGGAAGAGACAAGGAAAAAGTTACGTCTAAAAAGCTTATTCCCAATTCCATTTCTTCCAAAATTTCACCAAAACTTGACCTGACTGAAGGGCTCAGAGACCTGAATCAACTGAATCCTGTGTTTGTGGGGAATAAATAAGGTAAAACAGCGAGGAGCCACCTTCCCTTGGCTCGGGGAACAGCCCCTTCCTTGAATGTCACTTTCTGTCACCTGTGCTGATCTTCGTCTCCAGGGATTCTGTACCTGCCCCAAACCACAGTTTAGTCTCTTTTGCATTAAACTCAGCCTGCAAAACCCCACTGGATGCCAGCTGTGGAGAAACAGGCAGAGCAGGACAGTCAGGTCAGGGTGGTTCTGTTGGTGCCTGGCAGTGCAGGTCCTGCTTTTCACTTTGTTCTGCTGCTGCTCCATCCTGAGCTGTGCTGAGCTCCCAAATTCTCCTTCCCAGCTCCCTTCCAGAGAGATTTGGCGAGTGCTTTAAGCAGCGTGGTCACACTTCATCAGCTCAGCCTCTGGGAAGGAGCATTACAAGGAATTCTGAGCAGAGCTTTGGAAATGAGAGCCCCTGCCCAAAGCCAGCTCTGAGACCCTCACGGGCACAATTAGCAGCTCCAGTAATGAGCTGGGGCCAGAACAAAAGCCGAGCAATAACCAGGAGCTGCTCCTTGGAAAGGCTTCTCTGAAGCAGGAGTGCAAGGAGGATCCTTACTGATCTTTGAAGGATGCCTGAGCACTATGAATTATTTCCCTGCCAAAGTTAAGGCCAGAGATTCCTTTCTCAGCTCTGGATTTAGAAGAAGCCACCAAGAGCTGAACAGAGACCCACGATACCACAGCAAAGCTCCCAAGTGTTCTGTGGACATGGCAGACAAGTCTAATTATAGGAATGACCAAAGGGCTGAAGTGGATTAAATTAGCACAGGAACTGCAGCCAGTGTCAGTGTGGGGCTGAGGAGATCCTGCAGCACGGAGGGAGAGGGCCAAGGGCTCCAACCTGGGCTGCCAGAGGGGAGCAAACACACTCAAACACAACTGAGTGTGTTTGAGTGTGTTTAAGGCCCAAATATTGGGAACACATTTCAAATCCTGATCCCAACAGCTCATTCCCTGCAATACAGCACGGAAGCACGAACACCAATTCCTCCCACCTTCAACAGACTAATAAATATCTCATATTGCTGCAATGATTTCCCCCCGCCAGGAGGACTTGGCGAACCAATCCGAAATGCCAGGACAGTGCCCCCACCCCCGGGGCAGAGGCCGAGCCGCCCTTTTCCCAGAGGAAAGATTACTTCTATTTTTAGCCCTTCTTTTGCTCTGGAATGCCTGAGGAGCAGGGACAGCCAGCCCAGTCACCTCCGATCCCGCTTTGCAAACCCCTCCAGCAGGGGAACAGAGGTCTCACCTCCTCAGAACGGGCCTAAATTCAATTTTTTTTTTTTTTTCCTTCCAAAATGAACAATAAAACCCCACCCAGAGCCCAAGTGTGTGAGCAGACAGACTGCCAGAGGGCAAGGCCTGCTTCCAAGTACAAGCCCCTTGGAGGGAGACAAGGAGGGAAAAGACCTTCTAACTCGAGCTCTGTCAGATCCATTTAGCTCATCCTGGTGGATTACGACTTATCCCCTGCAAGGTACCTGCTCTGGCAAATAACAGGGGGTGTTGTGGCTCAGAACTGTAAATAGCAAAGCTGCCCCCTTGTTCCACACCGTTTTGGAAGATGCCAAAGGCAGCCTGGAAAGCAGATTCTCCTTCCTGGACATCTCCACGGTGGGATCCAGCCTTCTTCCTACAGCTTGTTCCCAGCCATTCCTGCCTAAACAAAACCCAGCAACTCAGCCAAAAGATTCGCTGCCTTCCTTTGGTTCACAAGGTTATTCCCACAACATCCTGAAAGCTTAGGAAGTGCAGCACCTGCTCCAGGACTGCGTGAGCCCAAGGGCTGAAGTGCCAGGAAGATCTCGGTGTCGCTTTTTCCTCTTTCCTAGTCCCGAGGGTCCACCCACATCCTGCTCCTGCGGGGATGGCTGGAATTCCGAGCTCCGTATCCATCACAACCTGCTCTTCCACGGAGTCCCAGCATTTCACCTCTCAAGCCAAGCTCATCATGCAGCTCAGCAGAGGAAGTCCTTGAGCCACACGAGGCTGGGGAGATGGGATCAGCCCTTTCCCACCCGAGCCCACCTCTCCATGGCTTGCAGCAAGTCCTTCCCCAGCAGAGCTGTCCCTCTTTGGAGGTTCCAGCTTGGGACTTGCAGACCCCAGGAACAAACTGTCACAGCACAGCCCCATAACCCAGATTAACCCTCCGAGGAATTCCAAGGAGCACAAATTCCAACCTGAGCAATTGTCGAGGTGGTAAGTACAGCACAGGGCACTTGGGAGCCCACAGTGCCCCAAACACTTAATTAACATGTCAGGCTATTAGCACACGGCGTTATTAAACCTCTGCTGCTGCAGCCACAGGCTGCCAGGTTTTCCTGCCTCTTTTTGGCAATCCCACTAAACTCTTTTTATTTTTTTTTCAGGGATGAGATCCAGCAGTGTCTGCCTGACTGAGGCACCTCCACCTGCTCTAAAGAGAAATGAAGATTCCAATGGATTTAAGGAAACCGTGTCTTACAAGTTTAAGCCCTCACCATCCTCTCCAGGACTCAGAGAACCCTTCAGGGCTCATTTTCCTGGGGCAAAAGGGGAGCGTTTTAGGGTTGAGAAAAATAATTTGATTTTATGTAAGCCTCAAACACATTTTAGGTGTAATTTCTGGGTCTCCAGAACACCGGGAGACAGGGCTGAGGCAGGGATGAGGCTGTGGCCTGAAATATCAGCAAGGAGTGACCCAAGGATGGCATTAACATCCTATTTCCAGCCCAACATCTCCAGGTGCCCAAGGCCCAGCTCAGACCTGTATGATCCTCCACAGCTCATTACTGCACTCTCATTACTCCTGTGTGTTACTGCTGGTGGAATCACCCAAGGGCCATGGTCTAGAAGTGTTTTCCAGGGAATTCCTTGGGTGACAGGCTATCAGCACAGCTGAAACAGTGCTGAGGTGCCCTGTGAGGGGGCAGAGACAGGAGCCCACCACAGTAACTCAATCATCTCTGCCCAGCCACCCAAGCCTCACGTGCAGCTTTTCCCCGTGGGGTAGGAAACACTGGAAACCACTTCAGCAATCAGATTCCAAGAGAGAAGGCAGAACCTGACGGTGTGATCCAGCCCACAAACCGATTTCCTGCTGTTCTGTGCACAGGAGCAGGTTTGGGGCATAAACTGCTCAAAGCTGCTCCAACACAGCTGCCCAAAATGAGATTTCAGTGCAGTGTGCCCATGTTGACATTAAAACACTGTGTCGGTGTCCTGTCCAGCACCACCTGGAGACCCCCACAGCACTTTGTTCCTCCCACACTGACCTCGCAGACACCTGGGGTTGGTCACAACATCTCCACACTCGGAGCAGACACAGCTTTCACCCCCTCTTGCAGCAGAGCTGAAGGGCTCTGATAAGCTCAGAGTGCCAGGGGACCACAAAATACAAGAGTTTGCCCTTAAAATTCCCCACTGAAGCAGCAGATAAACCACATGGATAGGTGGGCAGAGGGAAAAGGGTGGGGGGACAGAAATAGGAACTTGAACTAAAGTAAACCCCTGGTACAAGGCAAGACCTAAAATCTGCCTCAGTGTTTTGGAGCAGGTGGGGCTGAGCCAGGAAACGTCCCCAGAAAACCCCTTTTAATAACTCCCTAAATGACCCATCTGATACTCACAGCCCCACTCTGGGCATGAATAAAACTTCCATGGAGTTCACCTCAGGACACAGGAGCATTCCCATGGCTCTGAGAGCAGGGAACTCTCCTGATGTGGGCAAAAGCTCTTTTTACCTAATTTACATGAAAAGCTTCCCTAAGGAGGAAACTATCTCCGAGTTCCCCAGTGGCAACTGGGGATGTGCCCGTGGAAGGACCCAGGGACGGGGCACTCAGCCGCCACCAGAAAAACAAGAAACATTTTATTACACATTAACCAAGCTTGCTGGATCCTGAACCTGAGCCAGGAAGGGAGAGACAGGGAGGTCCCGGCCTTGGGATGTGACTGTTCCACGGCCAAGGCTGTCAAGAAAGGTTGGAAGGCAAAGTGAGAGAGCTCCCTGACAGCAGCGCTGGGACAAGATGTGAAATATCACACAGCTAAACCGGGAGATCAAACTGAGGGACAGAAACTGGACTCTGCAGGTCAGGGCTCACCAGCAGCACAACACCACAAGAGTCTCCTCGACCTCTCAGAGTTCTCCCTCCCAGCCTAGATAAACCCTCGTGGGTTGTTTGGGCTGCAGAGGCTCCTGCACAGCTGATAAGCAGCTCCTGGCAGGGCTGGGACGCAGCTGCTGCGAGGTCCAGGGAAGGGAAAGTTCCCAGAGCAGCCCCACGGATCCAGCCCCACATCTGGCGTCTCCTGGGGTTCGCTTCCATGAGGGCTTTGTGCCCTGAGTAACCAGGTGTGTCAAGAGGCACAGAGAGCCAACAACCCTTGTCCCCATTTCACAGCCAGCTAGAGAGAGCCCTGAGTTACCTCCCAAGGACCTTAGAAATTAAGCCAAGGAAAAACCCAAAATTTCCTGTGCCCATAGGGTGCCCCATATATCGGACCCTCTTCCACACGGGCGGGAGAAGGAATTGTCACCACAGAGAGCTCCAGGGCCTTTGGAACACAGCTGGGCAGGTACAGGAATAACCCCAACTGTGAGGACACCAGGTGTGTTGGTGTCCCCTCACCTTTCCCAGCCAGCAGCACCTGGGCAAGGTGAGGCCTTACAGAGACACTGCATTAAGAAACACTCTTTTATGCAACAAATGACACCAAAGTGGTGTATTCCAGACTGCCACAGTCCTTGGGAACCTGTCCCTTCCCTTGCCCAGCCTCACCCAGGGCGCTGGCCGCTGTTCAGAGGGAAGAGATTCCTAAATACCTGCGGATTAGGAAGCACTTCCACAGCAGAGCCACGCTGTCAGCTAAAACAACACAGGAGCTCAGCTGGCGAGCGAGGACCAAGCTCAACCCCCTCAGCTCCCACAACTCTTCACTCACTTTTTCACGTTGGCCTCCCCGTTGGGGATCCGGCGCAGCTTCTTCTTCTTCAGGATCTTCACGGCTCTCCTGCACAGGGTCTCTGAGTCCAGCATCTCCTTGACTTTGCCGTAGGAGCCCTCTCCCAGCAGGTCTCCCATGAGGTACTTGCCGATGAGCTTGGCCCGTTTGCGCCGGGGCTGGTAAATGACCTCGGTGGAGTCGATGCGGTGGATGAACGTGTCCATCCCCACCGACATCAGCTCGCTCTCTGCAAACATTCCCAGCTGCTGGGGCTCCTGCAGATCCATCCTGGATTAAGTTCCTTAACCTGTTTTTTTTTTCCTTAAGCGCTCAGGGCTTTAATCCTGTTTGTAAGTTTCCAACACTCCCTTTTACTCCTTCTCGGAAAAAAAGTATCCAGAAGATTGTACAAACATGAATAATAATTAAAAAAATAAACCAAAAACAAACCAACAAAAAACAAAAATCAAAAAGAGAAGAAAGAGGGGAAAAAAAAAACCCAAAAAACAAACCTAAGAGCTGCTTCCAGGTCAGTTGGATGCCAAAAGATCCCGGCCTGGCTTCAGAATGTCTTTGAAAAAGAACATAAATCTGTGACGGGACACACTCAGTTTGGGACTCGCTTTGCTTCCGACCCGGCCCTGCTGCCGGGGGCTCTTCCCAGTCAACTGGCCTTGACTGGGCCCAGTTTGATCCTGCAGAGTTAGGTCATCTCCGGGCCGTCAGGCCACCCCGCGGAACCAGAGCAGCTCCCAGTCCCTCTCGTGACTTTCCATCCCTAGGAGCTCATGATTCCCAGCCGGGGTGGGAAGGTGTGGACCCGCCGGAGCACGGCCCGCAGCGGAGGGACGGGGGGGTGAGGGGGTTCAGCCGTTGGGGAGCTGGAACCAAGTTTCCTCGAAGGAGTTTTCTGAAACAATTCTCGCGCCTTCGCTTTCGCCTACAAAAGTTTGAGGCCTTCGGTGCCTACCGAGAGCTCCCGGGGGCATCCTTCATCCACCGGGATTCCGCCTGGCACATGATGTGTCACCGCCTCTGCTCCGGGCGTCAGCGGCGCAGGACAACACAACCCCCGGCGGCTGCG